>MCJB01016381.1:37989-84767 GCA_002018475.1 Nicotiana obtusifolia
GGGGGGGGGGGGGCTTGCTCTTCACGTTCGTAACTGAGAGTTGGGAGCTGGAGGATTGATCTTCGGGTTCGCGAAGGCCTTGACACGATTGCGTAGTGGATATAGGCTGGTCATCGCATATGTGAGGGAGGTTCCGCAATTGGGAAGGTATTTTTGTGGACAGAAGTTGTTGTACTTCAGGGTACCCCTGTGCACAACATTTAAGTAATGTATTTCGGGATTTTAGCTTATTCTTTCATATTTTGAACCCTAAACTTTGGAAAGAAGATTTTGACTCGGAGATTTTCATACAAGACTTTGCGGTAAGTGATTTGTACTCGTTTTTGGTATCATATTAAGAATCTACAAGGATTATTAATACCCAAAATATAGAATTTTGAGAAAAATTTGGGGGTTTTCCTACAACTTAAGATAGTAAAAATAGAGGATTTGAGGGTCGATTTGGACTTGATTTTGGAATCTAATCACATATTTGGACTACTAAGGGTAGTCGAGATGTACCCCTTGACTCGAAATTTTACCATTTGGGTCCCGATTGACTTTTGTTGACTTTTTGAGAATTGAGTAAACATTAAGCTTTACTATTTTGAATTAATTCCTATAGCTTTGTTTGACGTTATTGAGTTATTTTTTTCTAGATTCGAGCCATTCGAAGGCTGATTTGCAAGGGAAGGTAGCTTTAAAGTATTGATCTTGCTCGTGTGAGATAAGTATTTTGCCTAGCTTTAGCTTGAGAGACTAGTAGCTTAAATTGCTTGATAAGTATCCGTTAACGTTTTTTCGAGCAAGTATTCAAGTTCCTATGAGCAATCATAGAGCTTGCAGCCTCACCAGAGGAGGGATATTTTTGAGTGTGGAGACTTGAGTCATCTCAAAAGGGATTACCCTAGGCTTTTGATCAATGTACCGTGTAGGGGCACCCAGTTCATGGTTCTAGAGCTAGCAACTAAACCACCAGCACAACCATCTCAGCTGGAACTCAGTTTGTTTGAGGTCATCCTAGAGGGGGAGGTCAGTTTGGTGGGGGACAGACCCGTTGTTATGTATTCTCGGCCAGGACATAGGTAGTTGCCTCGGATGCTGTGATCACATGTATTATTTAAGTGTGCATATGGATGCTTCATTATTATTTGACCCTGCATTCCCGGCCAGGCTAGAGGCAGTTACCTCATAGTTCTCTTGATATCCACGTTCATATATCTACACCTGTTGGTAATTCTATTGTGGTAGATCATGTGTATCGGTCTTGTATGATTACCATTGGGGGTTATGAGACTAGGGTTAATTTCTTATTGCATAATATGGTTGACTTTGAGGCAATCTTGGGTATGAATTGGTAATCTCCATATCATGCTATTCTTGATTTTCACGCTAAGACTGTGACATTGGCTATGCCAGGGTTGCCAAGGTTGGATAAGGGTTTCATCATGCCGAGTGTTTCACCTTGGGGTGTGCCGATATTATTTGTGAAGAAGAAAGATAGTTCTATAAGAGTGTGTATTGATTACAGGTAGTTGAACAAGGTTACCATCAAGAATGAGTATGTACAGCTTCATATTGAAGACATGTTTGATCAGCTTTAGGTTGCTAGGGTGTTCTCAAAGATTGACTTGAGATCGGGTTATCATAAGTTGAAGATTAGAACTTCAGACATTTCTAAGATATCTTTCAAGACTCGTTATAGGCATTATGGATTTTTGGTGATCTCTTTTGGTTTGGCTAATGCCCTAACAACTGTCATACATTTGATGAACTGTGTGTTCCAACCTTAGTTAGAATTATTTGTCATTATGTTCATTGATGATATCTTGGTATATTCCCGTAGTAGGGAGGAACACAAGCAGCATTTGAGGATAGTGCTTCAGATTCTTAGGGAGAAGAAATTGTATGCCAAGTTCTGCAAGTGTGAGTTTTGGTTTGATTCAGTTGCATTCATGGGATACATGGTGTCTAGTTATGGGATCAAGGTGGATTTGAAGAAGATTGAGGCAGTTCAAAGTTAGCTTAGACCTTCTACTGCTATAGGAGTTTCTTAGGTTTGGATAGGTACTATCGCTGCTTTGTGGAGGGGTTCTTGTCTATTGCAGCTCCATTGACCAATTTAACTCAAAAGGATGCTCCATTTGGATGGTCTGATGAGTGTGAGGAGAGTTTCAAAAGCTCAAGACTACCTTGACTACAACTCCAGTTTGGTATTGCCTTCAGGATTGATATTGTATAATGTCTGTTATGATTATTTGCATGTTGGTCTTGGTTGTGTGTTGATGTATGACGATAGGGTGATTGCCTATGCGTCCGCCAGTTGAAGCCCCATGAGGAGAATTATTTGATTCATGATTTGAAGTTGGTAGCTATTGTGCACGCGCTCAAGATTTAGAGGCATTACTTGTATGGCGTGTCTTGTGAGGTTTACACTAATCACGAAGTCTCCAGCATTTGTTCAAACATAAGGATTTGAATTTGAGGTAGCGGAGGTTGTCAGAGTTATTGAATGATTATGATATATTATGTTGTATCATCCGGGAAAGGCTACTACGGTAGCAGATGCCTTGTCTAAAAAGATAGACAATATGGGGAGTTTGGCACTTATTCCAGCTGTGGAGAGGCCTTTTCCTTGGGATGTTCAGGCGTTGACCAATAGGATGGTGAGATTGAATATTTTTGAGCTTAGCAGAATTCTTGCTTGTGTTATTTGCAGTCATCCTTATTTGAGCGCATTAAGGCTCGCTAGTATGATGATCCCCATTTGCTTGTCCTTAGGGACACGGTGCACGAGGTGGTGCTAAGGAGGTGGCTATTGGTAATGATGGTGTATTGCGAATTCAAGATTGAATTTGTGTTCCTAATGTCGATAACTTGAGAAAGCTGATTGTTTAGGAAGCTCACAGTTTGCGGTATTATATTCATCCAGGTATTATGAAGATGTACCGTAATTTGAAGCAACATTATTGGTGAAGAAGGATGAAGAAAGACATTGTTGAGAATGTTTCACGGTGTTTGAATTGTCAGCAGGTCAAGTATGAGCATCAGAGACCAGGTGGTTTGCATCAGAAGATTGATATATCAGAGGGGAAGTGGGAGCGCATTACTATGGACTTTGTGGTAGGGTTGCCACGGACCTTGAGGAAGTTTTATGCCATTTGGGTCATTGTGGATCAGTTGACCAAATCAACATATTTTATTTTGGTTATGACTTTCTACACTACAGAAAAGTTGGCTCAAATCTATATTAGAAAGATTGTTCTCTTGCATGGTGTACTTATTTCTATCATCTCCAATCGTGACGCTTAGTTCACTTTGTATTTTTGGAGAGCTGTTCAGTATGAGTTGGGCACACAAGTAGAGTTGCGTATTGCATTTCACCCTCAGACGGACGGGCAGTCTGAGCGGACCATTCAGATCTTGGAGGATATGTTGAGAGCATGTGTAGTTAATTTCGGAGGCTAGTTGAATTAGTTTCCCATTAGCGGAGTTTGCATACAAAAACAACTACCACTCTAGTAAGTGGCTCCATATAAGGCCTTATATGGGAGTCGATGTCATTCTCCAGTTGGTTGATTTGATACTGATGAGGCTAAGTTGTTGGGTACAAATTTGGTTCATGATGTTTTGGAGAAAGTGAAATTGATTCAGGAGAGGCTTCGTACAGTTCAGTCTAGGCAGAAGAGTTATAGTGATAGAAAGATTCGTGACATGGAGGGTGAGAAAGTTCTTCTTAGGGTTTCGCCTATGAAATATGTGATGAGATTCGGGAGGAAGGGCAAGTTGAGTTCTCGGTACATTGGTCCATTTGAGGTTTTGGAGAGAGTGGGTGAGGTGCCTTACATGCTTGCTTTGCCACCCGGCTTGTTTGTAGTTCATCCAGTATTTCATGTTTTCATGCTCTGTAAGTATCATGAAGATCAGTCACATGTTTTGGACTTCAACACAATGCAGTTAAATTAGAATCTAGATTATCAGGAAGAGCCGATTGCCATTTTGGATAGACAGCTTCAAAAGCTGAGGTTGAAAGATATTGTATCGGTGAAGGGTCAGTGGAGAGGTCAACCGGTCGAGGAGGAAACTTGGGAGACCGAGCATAATAAGCAGAGCATATATCCTCACCTTTTTGGTAATTCAGGTGTGATTCTAAACCCGTTCGAGGATAAATGTTTGTTTAAGAAGGGGAGAATGTAACGGCCCCGACCGATTATTTTGTGCATTTGAGCTTCATTCCCTTATTTTATATTCTATGTATGTATATTTGATGTTTGATGATTTGTAGGGATGGTTGGGTTGGTTTCGGAACGGTTTGAGAGTGATTGGAACACTTACTTTCGTTTTAGAAGCCTAAATTGTAAGAGTTGACCATGGTTTGGCTTTTAAGTTGACGACCTCAATTGGTGTTTTGATAGTTTCAATAGGATCTTATGGTGATTTTGAACTTAGGAATTTGTTCGGATTTGGATTGGAGGTTCATAGGATGTTTTGGCTCTATTTACTGAAAGTTGGCAATTTAAAGGTTTGGAGAGTTCATAAGTTTGACTAGGAGTTGACTTTGATGATTTCAAATTTGAATTGTTGTTTCAAAAAATTGTAATAGGTTCATTTTTCCATTTGAAACTTGTGTAAAAAATTTGAATATAATCCAGATTGGTTAGGCTTGAATCGGATGCTTGAAAATTCTTGAACTTAAGAGAAGTTCAACTTGTGTTTTGATCTTTCACTCGTTGATGTGATGTTAACGTATGTGTTTGGAAGTTTTGGATAGGTCCTAATAGTATTTATGTACTTGTTGGTATGACTGGACGGGATCCCCGTGGCTCGGGTAAGTTTCGGACCACCAGGAGTACTTTTGGAGTTATAGATTTTTGCTTGTGTCAGGACTTTCATCGCGATCGCGTAGGCAGAGTCGGCGATCGTGGAGTGTATATTGGTTTTGAGAGGTTTTCTTCTTCGTGTTCGCAACAGGGAGGTCGCGTTCGTGATGGTTAGGGGTGGGAATAAAATTCAAAACACTGAGAAATCGTAATGGACCGAATTAATTCGATATTTTGTAGTGGTTCTTCAGTTCTACAGTATTGATGCGGTACGAAATTTTTGGTAGCTCGATTTTCGGTGGTTTCGGTATTGAATGTTTGATACTTCGGTATATCGAAATATTTTAAGAAAGCCTTCCACCAGCCACCACTTCCCAATTTCTAGCCCAAGTTTCTAATTTCTCATTTCCCAGCCCAAACACAACTTGTTATCCCTTTCAAATTAACCTAATCAAGACTCGACTTTTTCCTCTAATTCAATGATTAAGCTCACAATAACTGACCCGCGCTGGAATAAAGGTTAAGCGGCTTCTAATTAACAAATCAGTAAGATTTCCTTTTCCTTTTAAGCTTTTTGAGTGTGCCAACTAAGCTGCTAATGGTACTGATACACATAATATCAAAATAAAGCAAACTTGTTAATCAAAGTTAATCAAAATGGGCACTTTTCACAAACTGCTGATCAATAGTGTGATGTTAGAAATATATATGCCTAGACTTTAATAATTGAAATGAATATTTGGTTGTTTACTGAAACCGTACCGAACCAAACAACAAATACCGTACCATATCGAACTACTTTGATGCGGTATTTGGTATGCACAATTGATATACCGAATATTGAAGTACCGAACCGTAATTTTTAAATACTGTACTAAAGTACCAAATGCCTACCCCTAGTGTTCGCGCTCGGAGGGCCGAGTTCGCGATTGAGAGCTGGGAGCTAGAGGATTGGCCTTCGTGTTAGCGAAGGCCTGAATGCAATTGCGTAGAGGAGGCAAGCTGGTCATCGCGTTCGTGGGGGCGGTTTTGCGAACACGAAGGGCATTTTTTGTGGGAAGAAACTGTTGTGCTTCGTGAACACGAGGCACATGCCGCATTCGCGAAGGGTACCCGTGGAAGACATAAGATTTAAGTGATGTATTTTAGGTTTTTAGCACATTCTTTCATATTTTAAACCCTAAATTTGGGAGGGCGGTTTTGTCTTGGAGATTTTCATATAAGAGGGGTAAGTGATTTCGACTCATTTTTTGTATTATTTGAAGAATCTACATGGATTATATACACACAAAATATGAAATTTTTTGGGGGGTGGGGTTCCTACAACTTAAGAGAGTAAAAATTAAGGACTTGAGGGTCAATTTGAATTTGGGTTTGGAATCTAATCATATATTTGGACTCGTGGGGTTATGGATAGTTGGGATCTACCCCTTGACTGGGGTTTTGACCATGTGGGTCCGAGTTGACTTTTATTGACTTTTTGAGAACTAGTAAAGATTGAAGCTTTATTGTTTGGAATTAATTTCTATAGCTTTTTTTGATGTTATTGAGTTGCTTTGGCTAGATTCGAGCCATTCGTAGGCCAATTTGTGAGAGAAGGAGTTTTTGGAGTATTAATCTTGCTCGTGTGAGGTAAGTATCTTGCCTTGCTTTTGCTTGAGGGACTAGTTACTTTTATTGTTGGTGTTGGCTACGTATTGGTGGTGGCGTTCATGCGTGGGGGCAGAGTACATGTGCGTGCATCGGGTTTATCCATGTTTAGGGTAGTCTTTAGGCTATATTATGCCTTGTCTTGGATATTGTGATTCTTGCTATCATGCTTTATTTGTTTGTATGAGTATGTGACTTTGTGAATCCTACTACAGATCATGTTTAGGTTTATTTTCCTATTTGAACATGATACTTGTTGTTATGCAGTGTAACTGCCTAATTTGAGCTGTAGTCGTACACTTCACACATGCATGTACCTTAGCATGCTATGTTTTTCAACCCAAGAGTATGTGATTTGATATCTGTTGATTGTATACATATATTCTTGTATATGTTATATGTGTTACGGATTGGTTTGATAGCACGTAAGATGTCTGTGCGGGTTAAGTTCAATTTTGGCACGTGAGTTATTCGTGCGGTTATGACATATGAGTTATCCATGCAGCGTGTGGATAAGGATCCATCCCCCTATGGTCGTCCGTTCATGTTTCTCCTTGATGACATACACACGATTATGGAAAACTTATCAGTGTTGGGTTTTGTGCATCTTCTCTATATGCAAACGCCTTTGATGTATATATGATTTTACTGCATATCTCCTCTATATGTTAGCTACGGAATTGTATACATGCCTTTTATGCATATCTACTCTATATGCTGCTTTAGTTGATGAAATGATAAACAACACATATCTTCTATATATGTCTCTCTTTGTGTAATTTGACGTGCCTATTCATGCATATCTTCTCTATATGCTGAACTATTTGCTTGTTTCGATGCTAGTGCATATGTTTTCTATTGCATTATTGGTTTTATCTGTCATACATAGATTCTAGTATTGTTTCTATGTGTGTGTGTGTGTGTGTGTATATATATATATATATATATATATTTATATATAGTCATGAATTGTACAGTTTCAACACGTGAGTATCATTGATGATTGTCTCCACTACCTTCCGATGTTAGTCATAATATTTACGGAGTACATTGATCTGTTGTACTCATACTATACTCTATACTTAATTGTGTAGATCCAGGAGTCGGACCAGCTGGGAGCGTTGAGTGCTGGACTATTGTTGAGTTGTTAATACTGAGGTAGAGCTACTTCTGATAGCAGTCCCTGACGTCCCTTTTAATTTTTATTATTGTTGTTATTTCAGATAGTGTATCATATTTCATATCAGTATTCGTATATTAGAGCTCATGACTCATTGTTAATAGTTCCCGGGGTGTTGTGGTAATGTTTGGTATATTTATGCTTATTTGACATTCAAACTCCTTATTTCCTTCTTTGCTATTATTTTTTTCGTATTATTGATTGGCGTACCTAGTAAGTGGGGTTGGGTGCTATCACAACCAGTGGTGGTTTTGGGTTGTGATATGCCTTCATCATCCTTAAGTATTTTATAACCATGGCTGAAAGAGAGTTTAAACCCAAAGTAAAATTTGTCATGTTTGATAATGCTTTAGAGTTAGGAATTTGCACTTCTCATTCTGAAATATTTTCCAGTTCTGAATTTTACATCAAACTACTTGTGTCTATACTCCACTGCAAAATAGAGTTATTGAGAGGAAACACAGACATTAATTAGAAATCTATGGGGCATTACTTTTTAGTCACATCTCCCTATTCAATATTGGGGAGAATGTTTACTTAATGTTGCCTACTTAATTAGTAGGTTCTCCTTTAGAGTTTTAGCGAATAAGACTCCATATGAGGTTTTTATGGCAAACAGCCTTCTGATGACCATCTTAAATATTTTGGGTGCTTGTGTTATGTATCTACTCTCCTTGGTAAATGTTACACCCCGTACCTTTGTACGTCATGTTCGTCATATGTTAGTCAACGTAAGAACAAGAAAAATTTATTTTTGAGGTTACAAGCACTTAAGCTCATGCTTAATATGTTACACTTTGTACCTTTAAGCTAATGTTACATCCCGTATTTTTATTCGTCAAATGCACATATTTAATCAACGTAATACTAGGAGTATTAATATGGTAAGAAGGTCATACTATGAGGCATTTGAATCATATAATAGTCGTATGTTAAGATTTGAAGTCAAGCAATTTTTAAAATAAAAGTCTGCAAAAGTTATCATAAGTTACATTCACAAATTTACTAAAATTTTGGTCTAATATCACTGAGCTTTTCTCCCAATATACTTGGAGTTACAGAGTCATCTACCCAAAAAATTGAAGGTCTGCAAGTCTTGTTTCGTACTCATTAAACCTTTTGTCAAAATGATATCGGAGCAGGATGATATTTACATTTTTGTGAAAATGCACAGACAACCCTATTAGGACCCACATAGGCGGTGGAAAGGTCCACATTTCTATTAAAGCGATGCAGCCCTTTCCTTGCCTCATTTTTCATCCAAGCCTGAACCCTAAGCTACTAAAAAGCTCCCAAGACCTTCTCCTAACATTCAAATAAATTTCTACAAGAAATCAAAGTGTTTTTTTCCTTGGAGATCATACAAGTGTAAGAGAAAGCTTGTTCTTCCCTTGTTGTAGTGAGATTGAAGTTAATTCAAGTTGAAGCAAGGTATAAGAGGGTTGATTTCGTCCATCCAAGGTAAGACTCACCTTCTCCTACATGTATAATATTTTAATGAAGTCTTTGAAATGTTGTTTGATTAAGAACTCATGAGATAAAGGTCGGAAATCATATTTAAAGTGTTATGTTATAGTGGACTATATGGAAGCTATGTTTGTGATGTGTTGTGACTGGAAATAGATGGAATAGCTTGGATATGATGTGGTTAATGTTGTTCTTGGTGTTGTTGCTGTTGTTAAGAGCTTGAGGAAAGAATAGAGAAGTAGGGGAGGTGCTGCCCGATTTTGTTTAAGAAAGCTTGCAGCTTGTCTGTTATCAAAATGCTCTTAATATTGATAAAAGCTATATTTTCATCTTGTAGACTAGCGTATTGATGAGTCTGTTGTGGTCGCGTGAAGAAAAAATACAGTTGAAATATGCATGGTCTTCTTTCCTTCTTCTGGCATGATTTCGTAAGTCACGTCACCGTTATAAGAGATTAAACGGGACAAGTTTTCGCGTATGCTCTTTGTCGACGAATTAAACTTCTATAAGTTAATGACGTTAATACAAATAAGTTGTAAGGTGTCCATAGTTTTCATTCTTGGATATTCCCTAGAAGTAACTAGAGCTCCAGGAAGCTTGTATTTTATATAAGACAAGAAGTGTAATCTCCGATTGATTGTTACATATAAATGGCTTAACGAGCTAGAGGTATTGCACAATTAATAGAATAACTTAATCACTAGAAATATAACATGATAGTTCAATACAGATAGACATAACCTCCCTAATGTTAGAGAGAGAAGAATATAAGTTAAGAAAGGGAATAAGCTACCTAAACACAAGAGATAAAGTTATATAAGTTGAAAAATCAGATTGTAATAGGGCCTCGCGATAGCCGTATACATACTAGGATAGACATGAACTTCCTAAAGCTAAAGGAAATCGGATATGAAAAATGAACGTAAGAAGCAGTTTAAATGAAAGGAGTTCACAAATATGAATTATGAGTTTTAGAAAGTACTGGACGAATTTATTTTATTATAAGTATGAGTACCTAGCTTACAGATTGTTGATTGCTGAATGTTGTTTGATGTTGCATATACATAAGTATGGGCCCTATGGATGCTCACTAATGAACGCATAGGTGCACAATAAGGGTGGTTATGGACGGCCAGGACCACACATAACCAAATATGTGTATGTGAGCCATATGGACGATCTACTTAGCTACACACACGTGCTACCAGACACTTATGGTTGTAGTGTTCCTTACGGACGGTCTGTGTAGCTACGCGTAAGAGCCACTTTATGTTCATTTTGTATGAATAGACGACGATGTAGTAAAAGATCAGAAATCCAGTTAGGGATAGTTCAGAGTACTCTGATAGTATAAGTGTTTAGTTAGACAGAGGGACCGAAAGGTCCAAGCGATTGTCATCTGGGAAGCCGATCCAGAGTACATGGTAAGTCCACTTTTGTTCTTATCTTTCAAAAGATATTCTACTAATTCATTCATATTCTTTAGTTTTTGAGTTTATATTGTTTTCTACCTACATACTTGGTATATTTCATTGTAGTGACGTCCTATTGCTGGGGCATTACATTTCATGCCTGCAGATGCAGGTAATCAGCTTGATGAGCCCTCACAGTAGACAAAGTTGATATTCAGCGGAGGATTGGTAAGACTCCATTTCATTTGGAGCGCAATCGAATCTAGAGGTCTAGAGGTCATGGTATCGGAGTTTTTCTATGGACTTATTTGTAGGCCGAGGCCCTTTCCCGATCATGTTTGATGTCAGATACTCTTAGAGGCTTTGTAGACATAGGTTCAGTATGCGCAGTATGTTAGTGGCTTTGCCGGCCCTCATTTATGTTTTCCTTTTGGGTTGTCTAGTATTGATACTCATAGTGGTCTCCTCGACTCGAACATATATTGATGCTTTTAGTATGATGGCTAGATAATACGACGCTTGCCCACCTATGATGTATTACGAGTTGCGGTCATATTGGCCATGATAGCTTGTAGTGCGATACAGTTCGGCCATGTCGGCCTATGTAAATTCTGGGTTACGTCCAGCATTCAAGAGTTGTAGAGTGGTTCGCTCATGCCAGTACGACATCAGGTGCTGGCCATACCTCAAGCAGGTTGGAGTGTGATAAACTTGGTATCAAAGAAAGACGGGTCTTAGGGAGTCTACAAAGCAATGTCTAGTAGAGTTTTGTTTATGGATGTGTTATGCACCATATTTGCAAACAGGAAGCTATAAGGCATTTAGGATTGGTTACCCTTCTTTCTAATGTAGATCATGTTGTATAGAGCTGAGTCATAAGGAGTCAATGTCTAATGCCTATTCGATAAATGTTGTATAGAGATGCCTAACACAGGAATAGCTACAGCTCGTCAGAAGGGTAAGTCATTAAGGGGGGAAGGTACTAGTAGACCACTCATGTTGATATAGGTCAGTATGAGGTTCGGGTTGAGTCATTTTCCCGAGTATCCCGTGCTCTACCAGCACCAGAGGAGCTTCATAGAGCTCCAACATCTCTAGTACACCCACCAGTCCTTACTGATCAGGCTCTCAGGAATGTTGTGCATCTTTTGACCCAGTTAGTAACTATACAGCGACAAACTAGAGTGCCAGCTAGTGCGAACCTTCTGAGGGACCCGAGAGTTCGAGGGTCCATGAGTTTATTTCTTTGATCCCTCCAGAGTTCACGGGGACAAATCACTATAAGGATCCCCAAGATTTTATTGACCAACTTTACAAGATCTTTCGAGTGCATGCTTCCATGACAGAGGCGGTGGAGTTAGTAGCTTTTAGGTTGTGAGATGTAGTTGTGTATTTGTATGATTCATGGGAATTATCCAGAGGGCAGAATGCGCAACCAGCAAAGTAAGGAGAATTCTCCAGTGCCTTCCTGGACCATTACTTTACCATTGGAGATTCGGGAGGCCAAGGTTGATAAAACTTTAGCCCTACAACAGGGTGACATGAGTGTTCGCGAGTATAGCCTCAGGTTTGATTTGTTTGCTAGGTATGCCCCTTTGATTTATATGAGGCGAGCCAAGATACATCGATTTGTGACAGGGCTAGCACCAAAGTTAGTTGAAGCTTGTACCACAGCCTCGCTAAATGACAATATAGACATATATCAAATTCAGGCTTTCGCCCATAATCTAGAGAAGTGTAAACAGTGACAGCAGATAGAGCAAGCTCGAGATAGGCAGCAACAGGCCAATTGACAAGTATGTAGGGCAGCCGAGTAGTAGTAGGTCTTAGAGCAGACGAGGTCGATCAGCTGTACAGGCGGGGGCAATTTATCAAGGCCTCAAGAGGCCCAATATTCTAAGAGTAATCAATTGATAATAGGCCAAGGATCAAGGGAACAAGGAGTGCAAGATCAAGAGAATGTTGGACATATGAAACCACCTCGATGTAAGTAGTGAAGAAGGAGGCATGAGAGATCGTGCTTACGAGGTACATATGCTTGTTTTAGATATGGCACCCCGGGCATATGGCACGGAATTGTCTAACATTGATTCATGTGGATATCAGTCATTCATGATAGCCTATGGGTTCAGTACCTTCGCTTCAGCGTGGCAAAGGTAGAAGGGGAGCATCAGGCTTGAGAGGTTACCATAATCAGACGTATGCATTAGGAGATCAGTGGGACCTCGAGCCCCCATCTGAGAGGCATTTAGGTATGTTACCTATATGTTTGTGAGCCTTTATATATCTAGTATGGTGTTAGAAGATGTAGTTAACTCTATTAACAATGGAGATAGAATGTCGTGTTCAAGATGAGTCATAGTGAAGTATCGTTAAGAGGTGGAAAGGCTAAATAAGATAATGAATCCGGTAGTAGCTCAGAAACCCCAGAACTCTTACGATAAGATGTAAATCATAGTAAGAACCAAGTGACCTAGACATGGTAAGATTACAAAGCGATGATCATGATAAGGAAAGCGATAACCTTTAGTAAGGGATTATACGTTAGAAAGTTCGATAAGTAGGACGATGACTTCTAGCATAGATCATGGCGAGGGCCAAGAAGGAGCCCAATTTTTAAATTAATTAGAACATGTTAACTAGGTTTAAACCCAAAGAGAATGAGCAACATGATAGAAGCAGTAACTATAAGTTAGTAACATTCGTAAATATAAAGCTTTGGATAAGGATTATAGTCACGAAGAAGGTAGAGATATAGAGTATAACATTCGAGGGCGAATGCTTCTAGGGAGGGGCATGATGTTACCCCCGTGCCTTTATACGTCGTGTTTGTCGTTGCTTAATTGATGTAAGTACGAGAAAAATTTACTTTTGAGGTTATAAGCACTTAAGCTCATGCCTAGTATGTTACACTTTGTACCTTTATGTCGTTTGTGTTGTGAGTGAGTTAATGTTACTCCCCCTATTTTCATACTTTAAGTGTGTCATACGTTAATCGACATAATCCGAGAGAACAAGGTTATATTTAAGGGTACAAGTATTTTATGATGTTTAAGCAAGTGATAAATTAGTGTCGCAAAGATTAGAGGCTAAATGAAGTGAATAAACAAGTTTGTCAAAGTCGGCAAATTGGGATGTTATAACCCGTACTTTTGGGGTAAGATTAGGATTTTTTAATATGGTAATAAGGACATGTTATGAGGTATTTAAATTATATGATATTCGTATTTTATGTTTTGAAGTCAAGCAAGTTGTAAAACAAAAGTCGCCAAAGTTATTGCAATTTAAGTTTTTAAGTTTACAGAAATTACGGTCTAATCTCACTGAGCTTTTCTTCCAGTATACTTAGATTTACGATTTCATCCAAACACCAAATTGACGGTCTACGCGTCTAGTTTCTAAAACACTAAACCATTCATTGATACGACGTCTAAGTTGATAGATATTCACATTTTTGCAAGATTGCGCAGACAGCCCCTTTATGACCCACATAGGCGGTGGAATGTTATACCTTTCTATTAAGCACGACAACCCTTTCCCCCCTCATTCTTCGCCCAAAACTGAATCCTAATCTCCTAAAAATATACCAAGACCTTCTCCTACCATTCAAGTAAATTTCTTCAAGAAATCAAAGTGGTTTTTTCCTTGGAGATCATACAAGTATAAGAGAAAACTTGTTCTTCTCTTGTAGTGGTGAGGCTGAAGTTACTTCAAGTTGAAGCAAGGTATTAGGGGGCTGATTTATTGCATCCAAGTTAAGGCTCCCCTTCCCCTACATGTATAAGATTTTAATGAAGTCTTTGAATTATTGATTAAGGACTTATGAGATAAAGGTCGAAAATCGTACTTAAAGTGTTGTGTTGTAGTTGACTATTTTAAAGCCATGTTTGTGATTTGCTGTGGCTAGAAATAGGTGGAATGGCTTGGATATAATGTGGTTAATGTTGTTCTTGTATTTTTGCTATTGTTAAGGGCTTGAGGAAAGTAGAGAGAAGAAGGGGAGGTGCTGCTCGATTGTATAAGCTTGTCGCTTGCCGCTCGTCGGCTATCGATATGTTCTTAATATTGATAAAAGTTATACTTTCATCTTGTAGACCAACATATTAGTGAGTCACATGTGATTTTGTGAAAAATATCAACGCTTGGAAAAGTCTTCCTTCCTTCTTTTGGCATGATTTTGTCAGTCACATCACCCTTATAAGAGATTCAAGGGGACAAGTTCTTGTGTATACTCTTTGTTGACGGATTAAGGTCGTCTATAAGTTCATGAAGTTAATATAGATAAGTTGAAAGCTGTCCGTAGTTGTCCTTCATGGATATTACCTAGAAACGAGTAGAGCTCGGGGAAGTTGTATTGTATATAAGACAAGAAGTGTAATCTCTGATTGATTGTTACCTATAAACGGTTTAACGAGCTAGAAGTCTTGCACAATCGATAGAATGACTTAATCGCTAGAAATAGATCATAATTGTTAAATAAAGATAGGCATAACCTCCATAATGTCAGGGACAGTAGAATATAAGTTAAGAAAGGTAATAAGCTGCCGAGTCCCCTTGTAGCTTAAAATTTTTGGACAAACAAGCTAACCAACAAATGGTAACATAAAAGTAGAAGAAGATAAAGTTATATAAATGGTAGAATCAGATTGTAATAAGGCCATGCGATAGCCGTACACATCCTAGGATAGACATGAACTTCCTAAACTAAGGGAAGTAGGATATGAGTAATTAACGTAAGAAGCGGTTTACAGGAATGAGTTAACAAATATGAATCATGATTTACAGAGAGTATTGAAAAAGTTTATTTTTTTATAAGTACGAGTACCTAGTTTATAGATTATTGATTGCTGAATATTATTTGATGTTGCATATACATAAGTATGGGCCCTATGGACAGTCACTAGTGAATGCATAGGTGCATAACAAGGGTCGTTATGGACGGCCAGTAGCACGCATAGTCAAACCCGAGTGTGTGAGTCGTACGGATGGTCTGCTTAGCTACGCGTACGTGCCACCAGACACTTATAGTTGTAGTGCACCTTACAAATGATCTGCCTTGCTACACGTAAGAGCCACTTTATGTTCAGTTTATATGAATAGACGATGATGTAGTAAAACATCAGAAATCCAGTCATTAGAGATAGTTCATAGTACTATAACAGTATAAGTTATGTAGTTAGGAAGAGGGACCAAGCGGTCTAAGCAATTGTGATCTAGTAAGCCGATCGAGAGTACATGGTAAGTCCACTATTGTTCTTATCTTTCAGCAGGTATTTTATTGATTCATTGATGTTCTTTAGTTTTCGAGTTTATATCTATTATTTTCTTCCTTACATACTTGGTATATTTCGTTATACTGACGTCCAATTATTGGGGAGCTAAATTTCATGATAGCTTATAGTACGATACAGTTCAGCCATATCGGCCTAGGTACGTTCTGGGTTACGTCCAGCATTCAAGAGTTGCAGAGTGGATCGCTCGGGTCAGTACGGTACCAGATGCTTTCCACGCCTCACATAAGTTGGCGTGTGACAGTTAAAAAAAAGGTACAAGGTTATGGATCTATAAACAAAGCAAGCCACTTTCTCTAGAGATGTTATTTTTCTATGAATCCCTTTTGCACCTAAACTACCTTGGAATCCAATGATTCCTCTTTCGAATTTAGATCTACATTTTGATTTGCTAGATAATACTTTTGATGTGGATAGTCAGGTTAACCTGAAGTAAATGTTAAATCCATGATTATTCTAATTTTACTCAGAAAGATATGCTTCTTCCTCTTTTCTCTCTCCATCTAATAGCATATTTCCTGCATCATTTTCTGGTGAAGAAACACTATATTTTTTTTTAAGAATTTAAAAAATTTAAGAGAACACATGAGATTACAACTCATCCCAGTGACTTTGTACTTAATGCAGTATTTTATACAGAGCTTATTGATTCTTGTTTTGCTGCCACTCATTCAGCACCTTCTATCTCTTTTTTTGCATTTTTTGCTACTAACCAAAAGTTTCTGAATTCGCTATATCATATTATCGAGACTAACTCTTATTCCTAAGCTGTTATTCACCATGATAGGCAAGAAGCTATGGCTAAGGAGTATGATGCTTTGGTTTCCAATCAGATTTGGAAAGTGGTTGAACTCCTTCCTAGGAAGAAAACATTACCTTGCAAGCGGGTATACAAAATAAAATACAAGATTAATGAAAGTACTAAAAGATTAAAAGCAAGGCTAGTGATAAGAGGTGACACTCAAAGAGAAGGGATAGATTTCCCAAAAATCTTCTCTCCAGCTGTCAAAATAATAACGATAAGGTATTTGTTAGCAATTGCGGTCAAGAAAGGATGTAGACTATTTCAATTGAATATGAATAATGCTTTTCTTCATGGAGACATAGATGAGGAGGTCTACATGAAGTATTCAACTAGTATGCAGCCCCCAACACCTAATCATGTTCGCACACTTAGAAAATCACTCAATGGGCATCGTTAAGCATCTCGTGAATGGTACACTAGATTGACTGCAACACTCAATTTCAAGGCCTATTCTCATTCAATGAATGATTACGCTCTATTTTTTTTAAAAAGAATAAAGATCCAACTTCTATTTGACAGTATATGTGGACGACATTTTTTAACTGATAATAACAACATTGAGCTTCTTGACTTGAAGAAGTTTTTGGACACATAGTTTAAAATTAAAGACCTCGTTCTTCTTAGGAACGGAAATAATGAGAGAAGCCGGTGAAATAATTTTAAGTCAGACAAAATTCACCCTTGACCTTCTGTCTGATTTTTTTTATTTTATTCTTTTACTTTCCATCTGAATTTGATTCCCTGAATCAAAACCTATCTCCTTTGTTTTTTGCAATTCAAATTGGGGAGCATGTCCTGAAACGTGAAGATATGTGAGTGAATTCTTTATTAGTCTTGGGGGATCCCTAATTTCGTAGAAGTCTGAGAAACAGACTTCAATTCCTTGTCATCCGTCGAAGGTGAATACAGATCAATGCGAAGAGTAGTTGCGAAGATTACTTGATTGGTACATCTCCTATATATCTAATCTCTCAGTGTCACTCATGCTTCCTGTTTCACTTTTCTCGTTTAGTTAAGCTGCAATTCATATAGCAAAAAATATAATTTTTCATGAACGAACGAAAGCATGTCGAGCTCGACTGCCATTTCATTCGTCACAATATGTGTCCTAATTTCTCTCTTGTTTGTTCCATCGACCTCTCAATTATCAAACGTTTTCACGAACTTGCTCTCTGGATCGCAACATTATGAGCTTTTGGGCAAGTTGGGTGTGTCTTCTGCCCTTCAAAATTGGTGGGGGGTGTCAGTGATACTAAATTGCAAGGTGTAAAGAATAATTCTGATGCTCCTATGGTGATCGAAGTTTGGATTTTCAGAGTATAAGAAAAAAGGAAAGCTTTGATATTGGATTTGATGGAGAAATCTGAGTTATCTCCTAACTCAGCATTAGACACAAAGCCTAATTGTTTTGTCCCTGGATACATGGTGCTAAAAAATAATTTTGATTCAAATACATGTAGACGATGGAAATCAACCCAAACATAGCTGGAGACAACACGTAACAAGCTCATGACAGCTTTTTATTAGATTTTTTCCTTTTTGTTTGTGTATAATTTTATACACATTTTGTACACATTGCTATAGGTCAGCAATAGAATTTTAGCACATATAGATAGGTAGTACCCATACTGTTATATAAAATCAACCTTGTACAATGACCAAAAAAAAAATTATACGGAAGAAATTTTCTCTCAAGATCTTTCTCATTTTCAATAATTTTCTTGAAAAGCTTAGATAACTTTATTATCTGTCCAAGACATGAATTGGTTTTCTTATGCAGGTTCTTGCCTTGTTATTTACCCTCACTATGAGAAGCTTTCTCCATTATCACAAGTTCGTCACATAAATTAAATCTTTATAGGAATCTCTAATGAAATTATACTTAATTCTTTTAGCTTAGTAGCCCCTCAGATAATTATCTTCATCTCATTATGCTTCTTGTAATGTGGCATTCTTTCTCCTTGAATCTGCAATTTTATGTGCATTCTCATGTGAATTTAATGATCTTTAAACATTAGTATTACTCTTTTTATCTCATATTATCTGTCGCGTTTTTCTTTTACACGCCTCTTAAGAAATATTAATTATGAAAGAGATTAAACAATTATACCTTTATTTATGTCTTAAAGATAAAATCTCTTTTATTTATGTATTATCTCCATCTTCAAGAACAATTATTACCAAAGGTAAAAAAGGAAAAGAAAAATCAATTTTATCTTGAACTTCTAAGATGACAAATAATTTGAGACAACTACTTTTAATAATCACGACTACTAATATGATAAGGAGGTTTGACGGTGGATTTAGAGAGAGGGATAGGATAAGAATGGGAAGGGCATTGACGGAATTTTTAGCGACGGTCGCTGGTAAAGAGGAGTGGTGGCGTGCAGACTAGGAGGAAGAGAGAGAGTTGATAATGTTTGGGGTGTGTTTAGTTTTAAGCTTGGACACATGTTTCAGGCAACTGGAGTATACCCTTCTAAGATTTCCACCACCCTTTTTTCTCTCCTTGTATTTAAAAAAATAATAATAATAATAATAACAAAATGAAGCCTGTCCCCAAGTCTTTTGTATCTCACTAGCCGAGTGTGAAATAATAGCACCAGATAAAGAACAAATCAAATGATATCAGGACTTACCATGGCTTTAGTAACTTCTATTTTGTCCTCTAGACAAAGTTGGATGACATTTGTTTTTAATAACATTGGGGGCATGTTTTATAATCCTGAAAAAACTAGATAACTTTATCGCTATTTCTGTTAAACTAGAGGAACATTTATTTCTGCCCATTAAGTGATTTCATGGGTTTATTCTAAAGAAATGGAAGTATACAACATTCAGTATCGCAAAGGCAAAAAATATATATGCAACGTACAATTATTTTGATTTAATAATGAAGAAAAATCAAATTAAATCAGTATACTTTCAATCTACTTAAGATACTGCCACTGAACTATGTCGTGACTATATTAATTTGTAGGTTGTAGGTTACATGAGCCTCACTTTTGCACGAGATCGCAAGTTCGAGTTAGCTTTTGTATGTTTATATACAGGTTTGGCAGAAGTGAATTTGATATTTGATGTTATATGTTTCTACAGTGATCTCAAATTATTATTTTATAATATTGTGTTCACAATTAAATATTTAATAAATTTTTTAATAAAAATACAAAGTTCGCTAAAAACTACGAGTTCTCGTAAATTATACTCTACATCCGCCATTGAAATTTGGAGCTTATACCATTTGTAAGCAAACTGAGTAAGTGATCATTGAGTTAATAAAAATATATCACATAGCGGTTGGCCAAAGAGAAAGAGGTTCTAAAAGACTTCACTTTACCTACTAGATTTTTAGATGCTAGGTTGGGCAGAAAATAAATGAAACGAAGTAATCAATTTTATTAGGAAAATATCACTATCAACTTGTTACTTGAAGTCAACAATATGGACTAACATATGCAACATGTTACTCTAATAAAGGATGTCCTTTTGAAATGACGAAAAAATTGAATTGTTTTTGGTTATATATTGAATATTTATAGCAGAAAGATTTGAAAAATTGTCCTTTCCTTTTTTCTTTTTTCTTTTTTAAATTGTCTCTGTTGCTAAAGTGACAAAAGTTCCTAAAAAAATTTGTCAATATCTTATTATATTCTCCAATTTCTTATAGGGGGAATGGGCCAAAAATGCCTATCAAGTATGAGAAATAGAGTAAATTAGTGGTTATTTTGAATCGGTTCCAAACATGGCTTTATTACTAGTGGGATGATTCAAATTTGTCCCTCAACTACGGGAAAAAAGAATAAATTTGCCCTCAATTTGTCTTTTGGTTCCAAATATGCCTTTATAATGAGTAAACTAGTTCATATTTGCCTCTCAAAACTAACATAATTTATTTTCAATCAATCCTTTTATTTAAGCGTCAATTTTATTTGACTTCTATTTCTAAAACAATGAGAGGAAGAATAAAAGAAAAGATAAAGAACATGCCAAATTTTTTCTTCAAAAATACATCTAAAGCAGAGATTCACAAAATATTCTGTTTTGCTCAAAGGATAGTTAATAAGTTTTCTCTCTTTTAGTTTTATCTTTGTAGAGATCAGTATTTTCTTGTCTTCTCAATTATAATTATATGCATAATTTTTTCTCAAAAGAAATAAAATTATTCTCTTATGGAATTTATTCTTTCTGGCATGACTACAATCACAATTTCTTCAGCAAGATCAACATTTATTGTTAAGTGTACTTAATAGCTCTCTATAATTTCTTCATTTATTATTAATTATTTCTCACTGATTTAAGAATTTTAATTTTATTTGGGTTGAAGATTATTTATTTTTCCATGAAAAAAAATTGGTTTTCTAGAATTGGTGCTCTGTTAATTATTGTTAAATTTAGTAGACTAAACAAATTTAAATAGGGGGAAGGCAGGAATGTGATAAACAATTAAATATTTTCGGCTCTTTTGATCATTTGGGTATATGTAATTTTTCTGGTTAACACCTTTTACAAGGAAACTTTGGGGTTAAGATTATAAGTTTTATGGTGTCACTCTATCATAATAATAAACTATATTTTGAATGGGTACAAATAAGAAATTGAAAGTTGGTTAGTTTTGTGGGGCAAATTTGAATCAGCCCACTCATGATAAAATCATATTTGGGACCAAAGTCAAATAGAAAGCAAAATTTATTCTATTCATAGTCGAGGAATAAATCTAAACCAATCCACTAATAATAAGGACATATTTGAGATCAAACTCAAAATAAGGTCGAATTAACTCTGTTTCCCGTAATTAAAGGATATTTTTGGCCTTTTTCTGTGGAACAAGTTCAAGAAAATCATGAAAAGAATGTCCGGTCAAAGTTCACCAAGTATGTAACTAGCTTTTCATTCTTTCTCTATTAATATGGTCCCCAGAAAAGGAAGGAAAAAAATAACAAAAGATGCAATCTTCCAAGCTGATTTTTCTTTAGAATCTGTAAAGGAGTGAGGTTTGGACTTGGGGGTCGTTTGGTAGGCCGTATTAAGCAAAATAATCCCCGTATAAAAATTTAATCCGTTCAATACCATGTTTGGTTGGTCAATTCAATTTACTCCTACCTAATACATGGATTAGTTATACCTCATACGAGGGATTAACTAATACCAAGGAAAGGAAGGGATTACTAATCCCTGAATTAGCTATACATGGATAAGACTTAAAATTACTAAATTCAGACTTATACATTGCATAATTAATTTTTAATACAATGAACCAAACACTTGATAAAAAATAATCCCAGCACTACAATCCATGCATTATTAATCTCTGCATTAATAATCCTTGCATTATCCCTGCATTACTTGTGTTCGTACCAAACGACCCCTTATAGTATAAGCTTGTTCCACTCCTCATAGGTGAAATCATGATACGGAGTTAAATGAATTAAAATGATAATTATAATCTTATTATATGTATATATTTTATTAATTATTATATATGTATTCATAGTTTAAACCCAAAATAATTTAATTGAATCCACATAACCAACTGTGAGGGTAAAATATGATATGACACGTGCATGACTAAAAAGAGGACACGTGGAATCCAAGATGGGATGGTTGAGGACTGAATGCAGCCACTACGCTTGTCACCGGAATGGATAACGTTCATAAAAATGTATTGAAAGCTTGCGCCTGGTGGTATTTACTAAGGAATATTCTACAACATTAAGAGTGACGATCCGTTACAGAGAATTTGGCATTTATACTCAACGTTACATCTCAATCAATGACCCTCATAATTGGCATTGAAGGAGCGCATGATCCTAGAACCTTTTTCTCTAGGCATAACTATAAATAGTGAGCTCAGTTATCATTGTAAAGGGAGACAAAATCTCCGGCGAGAACATATATTATATTCTATATAAAGCTTTATACAATTTCACTCTCTAGCTTTTTGATCCCATCATTCTATGTTCGGAGACCGCGTTCACGAAATTACTATCTTTGCTATTTCATCTACATTCCAAGGCTAAGTACTTCGTATTTCTTCAATTATTATATTATTTCAGGATCACATTAGTTCACTTGTCTAGAAATCACGTATAAATTTAATTGTACCGTTTTACGGATAAATAGTTTGGTGCCCACCGTTAGCCTAGACAGCCGTGCAATTAAATTGATCCTTGCTTCTTTTACTAACGTGTTTTGAATATTTTTGTCTTAGAAAAAATCGCAAAAAATAACAGATAACACAATTAGCGATGCACACAACCCCAAAATTCGAGGAGATCAACCTCATTTCGAGGACTCAATCAGTGACACCTGCAATGAGGGGAATGCCGCCACGCTGGTGCATGAAAGACGGTACCCTCGACAGGTTCGGGAAAGAACTCCTGATGATGCTGATGAGGAGCAAGTAGCGGATGCTGTGAGGATCCCGCAAGAGCAACATGCAATCATTCTAGGCCATCTCACGCGGCAGGATCAGGTTATGACGGAACTGACCCATGCGCTATCAGGTGCTTCGAATAGTGCGAACAAGCGCGATTTGATTCCTCCCGTTGTTCCCGCAGACCAAACAACACAGAGAATCGATAACAACACTCCCAGGGGTGAAGTCAGCTCCGATGGGGCTGGGGGAGCAGACCAGGTCTTAACAACGAGAACGATTCATACAAAGATGAGCTTTTACGGTTCATGAGGGAAGTGAACGCCCGCATGGATCAAATCCCGGGCGCGCCACCAGTATTGAAAGGCCTGAACTCGAAGAAGTATGTTCAATTACCGTGCAAGCCAAGTGTGGCACCAGTACTAATCCCAAAGCATTTCCAAATGCCTGAAGTTCCAAAGTATGATGGAACTTTAGACCCTCAAGAATATATTACCACCTACACAACGACGATGAAAATAAATGATCTAGCTCCTTATGAAATTGAATCTGTGTTGCTAAAGAAATTCGGCGAAACCCTCACGAAGGGAGCCCAAACTTGTTATTCATTATTGCCCGAGCATTCCATAGATTCCTTTGAGATGCTCGCGAATTCTTTCATTAAGGCTCACGCCGGAGCCAGAAAGGTGCAAGCCCGGAAGGCCGACATATTCAGAGTCGCACAAGGAGAGTCAGAATTGTTACGAGAGTTTGTCACCCGGTTCTAGAAAGAAAGAATGTTTTTCCCGATCATCCCGGATGAATGGCCAGCTCAAGCATTCACCAAAGGATTGAATCTGAAGGAGAGCCTGCTTGTGTTTCAAGCAACAACTTGGACAGATGTTCACAACCTGTATGAGTCGAAGATGACCAGGTCAGTTTTACATCATCGGCCAAAAGGACAGGAGAAGAACAGAGAAAAATCAAAGGATGAATACGACACAGATAGGCGGACTACGAGGGGTCGGTTTCTGCCCTACGAGCGTACCGAAGGCCGTGACAGAAATTTTCGAGCAGCAAACAAGTTCATCGTTGGCGGAGGGACTGACTGTGGTCGAAACAATAGATCACTTCAAGATAAACAAACGTCGGGGTCTCGATATCTTTCTTACCCTAGGTTGTCAGAATATAAGTTCAACATCAGTGTAGTGGAAATAGTGTTAGCCATGAGGAACATTAAAGAAGCACAATTCCCGAGACCTATGAGGTCCAATTCCATCCAGAGGGCTACCAATTTTGGTGTGAATACCACGGGACGAATGATCATCAGACAAGGGACTGCCGACATCTTCGGGAGGAGGTGGCAACGCTATTAAAGAGTGTTCTTCTCCGAGAATTCTTGAGTGATCGAGCTAAGAACAATTATGGTCGCAATAGAGACAACATGGAATCCTTGAAAGTAGGAGAAGAAACCCCACGCCAAACGATCAACATGATCTTTGGGGGAACGAAATTAATGGTTCACCTTTTCGGCGGCAAAGAAGACTAAAATATCGATAACTCATAGCAAAAGACTCCAGGAGGATGATATCACTTTCACAGAGGAAGACACAGACGGATTGCTATTACCACACAATGACACACTGGTAATCTCTAAATGTGTTAGGTTTTAAAATTAAGAGTGTTCTAGTAGATCCAGGAAGTTCGGCTAAATGGAGTGTATTGGAACAAGCTAAACTCACTGGAAGCATTATTCCGGCGACAAAACTCCTCGCTGGATTCAACCTTGCGAGCGTGACGACCCGGGGAGAGATCTTGCTGCTCACGAGTGCTGAAGGAGTAATGAAAACAACTCTCTTTGAAGTAGTGGATGGTGATATGGGATACAACATCATCTTAGGAAGGCCATGGTTAACGAGATGAAAGTTGTACCTTCGATGTATCACCAATTGCTGAAGTTTCTGACACCCGAAGGAATCAAACAGATAAGGGGTGACCAACCTGTAGCAAGGGAGATGAATATAATCTCAGTTTCCATTAGCAAAGGAAAGGAGCGCATGACATAGAAATTACAGGAACCGGCGGTTACTCCCAAGTTGGAAGAAGTTATTCTAGGGGAAGAATCGTCAGAACAATATCAGGTGCTGAGATATTTCCAAGTTCTGAAAGAAACGGACGCAACGAAATCCACGGCAGAGGAACTAGAGCAAGTGGAATTGTTTAAAGAATTCTTAGAAAGAAAATTTTACTTGGGGACAGGACTGCATCGCGAGCTCAGGTCTGGTTTTATTGAATTCCTTAAAATTAACGTTGATTATTTTGCATGGTCGCATGAGGATATGATAGATATCCTGATGGAAATAGCCGTGCACAAGATAAGTTTGGATCCCAACGTACCACCGGCACGGTAAGAGAAGCGCCCTATTGTCGAGGCCAAGAATAAATTCGTCAAAGAAGAGGTAACCCACTTGCTTAAAATCGGGTAGGTTAGAGACGTATGATATCCAGAATGGATAGCCAATGTAGTAGTAGTTCCTAAGAAGAACAATAAATTCCGTATATGTGTAGACTATAAAGATATTAATAAGGCGTGTCCGAAAGATTCATTTCCCCTACCAAATATCGATCAAATATTGATGTCAACCGGGCACAAACTGATGAGTTTCCTTGATTCTTATTCCAGATACAACCAAATTAAGATGAACCCGGAAGATCAGGAAAAGACATCATTTGTAACAAATTTCGGTACATATTGTTACAATGTAATGCCTTTCGGGTTGAAAAACACCGGAGCCACTTATCAACGGCTCGTAAATAAGATGTTTGAAAAGAAAATAGGAAAAACCATGGAAGTTTATATAGACGATATGCTCGTTAAGTCTTTGAATGCAGGTGACCACCTTAAGCATTTGCAAGAAACATTCGATATTCTGAGGAAGCATAAAATGAAACTTAACCCCAAGAAGTGCGCGTTCGAAGTCAGCTCCGGTAAGTTCCTCACAAAGAGGAATTGAAGTAAACCCCGACAAAATCAAGGCCATAGACGATATCCCGGATCAATTATCAAACATGAAGGAAGTCTAAAGACTCACAGGAAGGTTAGCAGCTTTGAGCAGGTTCATTTCCTGGTCGTCGGAAAAATGTCATCGCTTCTTTACATTGCTCAAAAAGAAGAACAATTTCGAATGGATGCCGGAGTGCCAGCAAGCTTTGAGGGACTCAAGAAGTACTTATCAAGCCCTCCATTGCTCTCGAAACCGAAAGAAGGCGAAACATTGCTAGTCTACCTCGCGGTTTCAGAAGTTGCGGTAAGTGCAGTTTTAGTCCGGGAGGATGAAGGTATGCAGTTTCCTATTTATTACGTTAGAAAAATTTTATCGGGAGCAGAAACCTGCTACCCATATTTGGAAAAACTGGTCTTAGCTCTCGTAGTCACCGCTTGAAAGCTGAGGCCCTATTTCTAATGCCACCCAATAGCTGTGGTGACTACTTTCCCTTTGCGGAACATCCTTCATAAACCCGAACTCTCGGGCAGATTAGCCAAATGGGCCATCGAAATGAGTGAATTTGACATAGAATATAAACCGAGGACTGCAATTAAGTCACAAGTCTTGGTTGACTTCATGGCCGATTTTAGTCTAGGACTGCTACCTCTGGCAACCAAGGAGGCAGTAATGGTGTCAGAATCGGCGGGGTTTGGACCTTATTTACAAACGAAGCCTCGAACATAAAAGGGTTCGGGCTCGAAATAGTTTTAATCACGCCTTCCTTAAGGCAAGCCATCAACACGATCCCTTTAACTAACAATAAAGTAGCGTATGAAGCTTTGATTGCAGGGCTCGAATTAGTCCAGGGACTTGATTTCGGGGTTATATAAATCAAATGTGACTCACAGCGGGTGGTAAATCAGGTTTATGGGATCTTTGATACCAAAGAAGAACGTATGCAACACTACGTGGTAAAGGTCCAGGCTATTTTGGCACGATTCCATGAGTGGTCAATAACTCATATCCCGAGAGAGGATAATGCAGAAGCGGATGCATTAGCAAGCTTAGGTTCATCGACGGAAATAAAAGGATCGTAGTCTTGAACGGTGGTAAAACTGATGAGCTCAGTCCTTGATACGGATAGTTACTACAAGGTGCATTCGACTAGTCTGGTCTGGGACTAGAGGAACAAAATAATTAACTACCTCGAGCTCTGACGATCCCAAAGCATCACGGGCGCTACGCACCAAAGCTGCACGATATAGCGTCAGGAAAGGTCAATTGTATAGAAAATCTTTCCAAGGCTCGCTGGCCCGGTTTTTAGGAGCGTCAGAAGCTGCCTATGTCATGAGAGAAATCCACAAAGGGATATGCGGAAATCACTCAGGCGCAGAGTCTTTGGTGCTGAAATTAGTACGGGTAGGATATTACTGGCCTTGCATGGAACAAGACACCAAAGATTTCGTACGAAAATGTAATAAGTGCCAACGCTATGCATCACTAGTGCATCAACCGGCAGAACCTTACATTCGGTTCTGTCCCCATGGTCATTCATGAAATGGGGGATGGACATCGTCGGACTGCTGCCACCACCTCGCGGAAAGGTAAGGTTCTTTTAATTTTGACTGATTATTTTTCTAAATGGGAGGAAGCAGGTTCTTATCAGAAAATCCGAAAACGCAAAATGGTTGATTTCCTGTGGAAAACCATAATTTGCAAGTTCGAAATACCAAAAGAGATAGCATGCGACAATAGACCACAGTTTATCGGTGCAAAAGTTACAAAGCTCTTCGAAGACCTGAAAATAAAGCGAATCACATCCTCACCTTATCATCCGAGCGCAAACGATCAAGCGGAATCAATAAACAAAGTGATATTCAAAACCTCAAGAAAAGGTTGGAAGCAGCAAAAGGCAAATGGCCCGAAGAGTTGCGCGGAGTCCTATAGGCCTACCGAATAATGCCAAATCAAGTACAGGAGAAACTCCTTTTTTCCTCATGTACGGTGCTGAAGCCCTAATCTTGGTTGAAGTGGGCGACCCACTTTGAGATATTCTCAGACAAACGAAGAATCAAACGACAAAGCAATGCTAATCAACTTGGAACTACTCGAGGGACGTAGGAACTTGGCGCATGTAAGAATGGCAGCTCAAAAGTAGAGGATGGAGCGATATTACAATCGGAGAGCCAACTTTCGTTTTTTCAAAGTAGGAGACTTGGTTCTAAGAAAAGTAACACAAAATACCCGGGAGCTCAACACGGGAAAGCTAGGTCCAACGTGTGAAGGCCCTTACCGGATTTTAGCTGTCACTGGGAAAGGTTCATACGAGTTGGAGAACGAGAATGGAGACAAGTTGCTTAACAACTGCAACGTGGCACACCTTAAAAAATATTATTGCTGATGAACAACACTCAAACAGAAAGTATGTGCTGCACTCTTTTTCCTTTTGTTCAGTTTTTGTCCCAATTGGATTTTTTTGGCAAGGTTTTTTACAAGGCAGCGACGGAAAGCATACTACGAAGATAGCATCAATAAGACCTTTGATATCAAGTCAAACGAACAAGCTTCCACTCGGGGACGATTAGGTAATTTTTGGTTCGATAGAAAATTCCCACCGGGAAGTTAAGTTTGCTACCGAACATAAGTTACTCGACCATTCACAGGCACAAACCACCATAGTACTGTTAGGTATTCTTTCGCTCGATTGCATGGATTCCTAAGGAAAAACAAGATATGTTACCGAGTGAAGGATTACCTAGCAATTCATTAGTGGGACCTTTGAAGATACAAGACTTCTAGTGTTCTAATTCGCATTCTTCGCATTCAAACACTAGGGGGAATGATATGAGAATACGGCAACAATGACTACCACATCTACCAGGAACGAAAATCCGGAAATAAAATGCATCATCAGGACCAGACACTGCACAACCAGCCCTGTAGAAACAAGTTGTACAAGATAGCCACAAGTAATGGCAATTTCTTTTCAGCATAGCAAAATGCTTATGTAATTTCTGAAAATAGAAGGAATAAAATGAAATCATTTTTCTTTTATCTTGTTTCTTGTTTGAACGATGAGCTAAATTTGTCATTTGAAAGTTAAACAAGTACTTCAAATGTTAGTGCCGCAATGAACAGAAAATGTCCTCTTCAAGAGCACCGTAAACATAAGAGGGCCCTCTCTTATAAAAACCCTCATGTTAAAGGGTTGGTTCCAGAAAGATCAATGCTCGAAATCGAAAATGCCATTAGGGAAAAATACACCAGAAGCTGCATATGAAAAGGACGCAAAAAGCAACGTTGCACAAATATTCATAAAAACCCTCATGTAAAAGGGAAACTTGCGCAAATATTCATAAAAACCCTCACGTAAAACGGATAATACTCGGAACCAAAATGATTCAAAAAAAAAAGGCATCCGAGACTACACATAGTAAAGCGCGAATTGAACATACGCAGAATACTTTTGCAAATGCAAAAGTTAAAGGCTTGCATGAATATTCCAACGAAAGTAAGACTCAAACGGCAATTGAAAAAAAAGAAGAAAATATGTCTTTATTTACCAAGAACGAGCCAAAACGTTACAAGTGCAAAATGGGAAAAGAAAAAGCAAAACTGCAGCGCCTCCAGAATCAGGGGGAAGAGAAGTATCCACGTTGCTAGAAAGAGTAGGTGATTTCGCCGATGGCTCAACGCTTTCCCCAGTTTGGTCTTCGGCATCATCGTCTTCCTATCCTTCTTCAGTTTTCGAAAACTCGGAAACGGAATCAGAAGAACCTGGAGCATCAAATTGCGCTGGGAGTCCATTTTTTGTAGCCAACGCAAGCTCTCGGGCCTTAGCAATTTCAGCATCAACATCATTGATACCAACTTTGGCCTCTTCCAAGGTTTTCCTCCTCATGCTATACATGGAATAAGTTTTTTCAATAATGAGGGAAGCCACTCGGCGCATAAGTTCATCTTTTAGTTAAATAACCTCGGCGGAAAGGTTTTCCTGGGCAGATCTAGCAGATTTGAGGCTAACGTTAAGCTCGCGGACCGTTGAACTAAAGAGCCTATTATGCTCGATAGTTTTCCTGTACTTCTCTTCTAGCTGGGCATGTTTCGCTTCCACAACAGCAAGCTCTTCACTTTTCAAGTTAAAAGTCTGCCTCCAAGATAATCACTCTTTCAGCGGAGGCAGCCTCACGGTCGGTTGCAGCAACACGACGTTTTGGACTTCTGCCCATTTGTCCTTTGCCTCATCAAAATTAACCCTCAGTGGCCCAATTTCTTGGCTGAGGATTACCACTTCTTGCTCGTTTTGCTGCAAACAAGCCTCCAAAACAGCAGCCTCAGTAGCTCTGTTTCCAGTTTCGAGAGGCGAAGAACAGTCTGGTTCCGTTCCAGCAAAAGTTGATCCCGTTCAGAAGTAAATTCTTCCTTCTCACGAATCAACCTTTGAAGGCCCTCAAAGGCAATAAAGTTGGCCTATAAAATAAGAAGAGAAAAAACTTAGAATAAATTCATTCAAAAGTAGAAGAAATAATAGAGGAAAGAAGGAACGTACCGCCACGGCGTTATGCATAGCATTGTTCAACAAACACTCCCTCGAGAGTTTCTAATTCTTTTCCCAATCATTTTCTGAAGCCAAAGGCTCCAGGTAATTAGCAAGCTCCACCGGCTGTGATAGCAGGTTGCACCCGGTAGAGACTGAAAGAGTAATGTTCCTCCTCTAATATGGATCTTCAGAAGGAGCAGCATAATTTTACCCCAAGTTCCCATGAATTGGGGACTGTGGAAGAGGAACACCTTCTTCATGGTCAGGTGCGACCGATGGAGATGGTGTAGCAACCACTAGTGGAAGAGTAGACGAAGATAGAAATGATGGAAACGAAGAAGAAGATGGTGGAGATGGTGAAGGTGGAGATGAAGCTGATGGAGTTGAAGAGTCAGAAGCAGCTGCATCAAATGCAGTGCTGGTTGTTTGATGTTCGCCAATCGAAGAAGGCAAAGACCTGGTACTCAGCCCCACAGTACCGATTGCAGCAATTGGGGCCTGAAAACGGGGGTTGGCATATTCTACTAAATCGGACTCTCCCCAGAGTGCCGAGACATCGTCTTCAGTTAGCGTAACTATCTCAATAGGTCGAGCATCTTGTTGAGATGATGAGGATCATCGCCTTCTGTGTAAAGAATCTCCCTCATCAACAACTTCATCATTATCATCAACTATCATGGTGTCTACGACCATCCCAGAAGGAGGACCAGTCATCATCGCCTTCGGAGATGATTTGGGGACATCAACCTTTGCCCTTTTATTCTTTTCCAAGGCCCCGGAGGAGCGTCTTTTCTTTGTTTGTTTGTCCTCCGGCCGGCACTCCGTAAAGAAATATTTGCACCTGAAACAAGCCCAGAGATACCTGTTCGAGTAAGTGCTTCCTAAAGGAGCCTCAGTGCATCAGCAGGATCAGCAAGAACGTCCTCCTCGGGGACAGCAACAGAGCACGCAGGTAAACTTAATTCCATGAACAAAGTCTGAAGGTTTCAATCAAGTTCTTCATATACAAAAATGGAAGCAAGCTAAATTAGAGTTACCATGATTTTTGGCTTTCCACCCGTATTTAAGGGATAGTTCTTTCCACGAACGAGTTTCGGGCGTTGTGACGTCCAAAATCTTCTGAATCCACCAGTTCAAACCTTCCACCACCGGTGGGAGCCATCAAGTTGCTGAAATATGTGAAGGGTAAAGAGATGATACAGACATAGAAGAATATCTAGTAAGAGAAATATTATACAAAGAACTTACGAGTGCTATTCCAAGCAACCGGAAATGATGAAGCCGTTGTCGGAATGATGTCATTGGTGGCAACTGCAACGAACCGCTCTATCCACCCACGGTCGTTGTCATCATCCATGCTAGACAACAAAGCATGGTGGCCACGTTTGCAAAGGTTTATCATTCTCTCGAGGAAGACTTTGGGGAAATAGAGATTCATCACATGAGCTAAGGTTAGCTCTTCCCCAGTTTCTTGGCACAAGCGTCGGAGGAAGGCGATCGTCCTCCACACTAAAGGACTTACCTGTGCCAAACATACCTGGTAGCGAAGTCAAAACTCTGCAATCACGGAATCAAGCTCTCCGCTTAAAGAAAACGCACCCAAAGTAAATGGATCCGTGAAAAAGTATGTAAAACCTTCCTTGGGAAGGGTCACTCGCTCCGATAGATCAGGATAAATGATTTCTAACTCATTGCAGCGGCAGTCCTCCTTCACAGCAGGGATACTGGAAGGACGAATGGAAGAAGGGTACCTACTAATAACCCATATACGAGGGTTAGCAGTAGGAAATTTCTCTTCAAAATCCTTCGAAGTACTAAGCCTCCTTGGGATAATAGGATCCACTGTTAGAGGAATGGAGTCCTCGTTTTTGTTCTTATTCTTTGAAGAACTACCACGTTTGGAAGAAGAAGCCATTGGAAAAGAAGAAGGTAAAGAGTTAATGTTTGAAGAAAATTAGGAAAAGGATGAAAAAATGCAAATCAGAAACTTAAGCAATTGTAAAGCGTAAAGGAAAAGAAAGTTGTGTATAAGCAAAATTTTGGCGGCTAAATTCATGGTCGTGATTACCTCGATAATTGGGAAAAGCTATGCTGAATCATGGGATGATGCGTGTTGGGGGCATTAAATACGAAGAGACGTGCATCAATCAACTGTCAGAGACCTTCAGAGGGAGTTATAGTAATTCCCACCAAAAAGGTGTTTCTACCAACTTCTCGGTAACACAAAGTTATGTCACCGAAAAGTAGGGGGACTATCTGTATAGGGTAAAATATGATATGACAAGTGGCTGACTAAAAGGAGGACACGTGGAATCCAAGATGGGATGGTTGAGGACCGGACGCAGCCACTACGCTTGTCACTGGAATAGATAACGTTCATAAAAGTGTACTAAAAGCTCTGCGCCCGGTGGCATTTACTAAGGAATATATAAGAAATCAGATTTTGATTGGTTTGAGGATTTCGACCTTGATCTCCGCCAGAAAAGGAAAAAGTTGAAATATTCTACAATATTAAGAGCGACGGTCCATTACAGAGAATTTGGTATTTATGCTCAATGTAACATCTCAATCAATGACCCTCATAATTGGCATTAAAGGAGGCATGATCCTAGAACCTTATTCCCTAGGCATAGTTATAAATAATGAGCTCCGTTACCATTGTAAAGGGAGACAAAATCTCTGGCAAGAATATATATTATATTCTATACAAAGCTTTATACAATTTCACTCTCTGACCTTCGGATCCCATCATTGCTGCGTTCGGAGACCGCGTTCACGGAATCACTATCTTTGTTATTTCATCTACATTCCAAGGATAAGTACTGCATATTTCTTCGATTATTATATCATTTCAGGATCAAATTAGTTCACTTGTCTAAAAAGATAGTATTAATTTAACTGTAGCGTTTTACGGGTAAACTCCAACCTTATATCAACCTCTACACTCACCTAACAAAGTAAATTTAGGAGGTTAGTACATGTTGCCTCTTCCTATTACGTAGTTCATTTTCTTTCTACGTGGCTTATCAATAGTTGTTGCATTCAACCACAAAAAAGGAAAAGAAGAAAAAACTTAAGCATGCTATTAATTATTTATTTGGACACCTATCTTACGGAAATGTCCCAAATAAATCCTAACTTACTAACTTTTTGTCAATAATAATAGACTTACCAAAACTAGCCAATCACATATAAAAATTGAAGACTCAAATAAATAAAAATTCTTTCTTTTCAAGAATCACACGCGAAGATCTCTTTTCCTATTTTTAAGCGTGATCAACAACATTAGTTGCAAGTCGGAAAGGAAATTTCATGAATGAGATAGCAAACAATGTGATAAAATACCAAAATAAAATAAGATTCTAAAAATATAAGCAAAAAGGGACCTTTTTCAATAGGTATAGTTGAAATTCATTGAAAACATATAGATGAGTCAATATACAAAATTTGAGGAAGATTGGAGATGGTTTGGACTGATTGGATATCAAAATTCGTAGTTAAAATCTAGTTCAAAAAAATCTTCTGCGACACATGTATTAAATATGTATTACACATGTATCTCACACACAACTATACAATATACATGTGATACACACTTGATAAAAATATAATACACAGTGTGATACACATATCATTTTTTTCCTGTTCATCTTCTACTTCAAATTTTTAATTCACACCACCTCAAAACTCTACTAAAACAATCCAAAACTGAGATTTAAACTCTATAAGATATATCCAGTCTATTCTAAGAATACCCACTCATAAAAAAACAAAAATTAAATATCGGTTACAAATAACTAATTAGTTAATATTGATAATATTTTATGAACTGACTAATTTTTGTAGTAACCTACGTATGGACCGTCATAACTGGTAAATTCCCTATTATTAATGAGTAACCATGCTTTTCTTGAACAGTTCTTTCATTTTCTTTGACATTGAAAAGTTGCATTTCACGGTATTTCGGTTTCCAATGTCTTGTACATCAAATTATGTTCTCAAAATTTTAACAGTCTTCTAAGTAGTCAAAGTTGACTTTCGTAAATGAAACTTGATGGTCTTCCATTTTATTGTTTTGATCGTGTTTGATTGAATATGAAATTTAAATCATAAAGAAAAACTTTTAACACAGTGAAAGTATTATTAGAACTTATGGCCATATATCATTAAAGATAACAAACAGTTTAAAGTCTAAAAATTTCTAAAAATAAAACTATACAATATTTTTAACAAATTAAGAAAAAATAGTAATATATAAAATGTAACAGTGAATCGTCTTCTTTTTTTTTTTTTTTTTGCTAAACAGTAAATCGTTCAAGAGGTTTATAAGTCAAAACTCGTGTTCTTTTTGATGTGCTAAGCCGTCACCTTTTCAAACAGGTGGGCTTAAGATGGAAGGACCGGTACACAAGCAATTTGTTCTCGAGAAAACTATCCTCTATGACCCCTCAAAACTCTAATAGTCCATATATTTTTCTATTGATATGAAATATTCCTCCGATCCAAACATATTACATCTAATAGTCTAAAATATTTATTTTGTATATTTTTTATATAATGACAGTCTATTTTGTATATATTTTGTATAGTGACAGTCTATTTAGTATATGTTTTGTATAATAACAGTATTTTTTGTATAGCGACAGTCTATTTTGTAAATGATAGTTTATTGTATATAATTGTATAGTGATAGTTTATTTAATATATTTTTTGTATAGTGACAGTCTATTTTGTATATTTATTATATAGGACAGTCTATTTTGTATATTTTTTATATAGTGACGGTCTATTTTGTATATATTTTGTATAGTGAAATTCTATTGTAAATAAATTGAATAGTAACAGTCTATCGTATATAAAGTGTATCATGCATTTTGCAGTGTATCCCTAATGTATCATTATTGTATCCCAAGCACTTTTATCTATCCAACGTGTATAGACTGTTGTACATGCATAAAAGTGTATATATTATTATACATTGTATAAAATTTATATATAAAGTGTATCGTGCATTTTGCAGTGTATCCCTAATGTATCATTAATGTACCCCCGAGCATTTTTGTGTATCCAAAGTGTATAAATTGTTCTACGATGTGTTATATATATATATATAGACACACATACATTATACTTAATTTTTTATTTCACTCTCGATGAGATAATTTATAATCATAAAAAATTTTATGACTTATTCATGACCATTAATTTCAAGATCTTCTTTTCTCTTTCCAGCTCCGAAACTAGAGGAAAAGAAGAATAAAGAAAATTGAGCTTACATATGCCAAGTAGAAGAAGTCATACATGATACCACAACATTGCAGTTTCTGCATCGTGTAGCCTTATTAGTCTAATAGGTACTTGTTTTGGGGACAATACAGTTGGCTCACTGCACTGTGTACATTAGTTGTCCAAATTGATACGTGGCAATTCTAAAGTCGTTAGTATTCACTCTGTCACATGACATCATGCCCGCGTCATCTCTTGTCCAACAACTACAGCTCTTTAATATGCTCATCCAATTCTTCTGCACCTAACAAATCGTGTACTTACGTAAAATTTGAACTGTGAAAAAAAGAAAGAGAAGTAAAAATAGTCTGCATACGGTAAGTTTGGGCTAGCTGGTATAATTTGTTTGGGGTTACGAATTGTCTGACTAATATTTATGGCTACTGGATGCTATTTGTTTTCTTCCACCAGCTAAAAGTGAATTTAGCTCTATATTCTCATTCTATTTAGACTCAAATATTTTTGGGATTGTTACACAAATAGCCGGCTAGATTTAATATTTACTTTTTCTAGTCGGAATACACACATACACCAGAGGAGCGGAAGCTAGTCCCCGAAGAGGTAGAGGGAACTGGCAGTATACGAGGAATGTAAGGAACATGAAGCAATAATAACACGAAAACTCAGGCGGCAAAGCCGACCATATGCAAATGTATGCTAAACAAAATAGGTGGCAGAGCCAACCGAATGCAAGTATGTTAACACAAGATTAAAACATAAAATCTGGCGGCAGAGCCGACCAAAAGTATTATTGATAAGAAGAAATTAAAATACAGATGTTAAAAAATTGAAACTTAAAAGCTTACAGGGTATAGAGCTCTTAAGTGTTGAGAGGGTTTAGGGAGAGGAAATGTGTAGAGAGAATTCTGAAATTTGGGAGAAGGATTGAATGTCTTCTGAAGTGAGTGAGGGGTTCTATTTATAAAATTATAGACCGTGCTATAGTGAAAGTGTACAGTGTTTTGCTACAGTGAAAAGTGCACATTGATCTACAGTGATAAGTGCACAATAATCTACAATAACATAGCTACAGTAACTTTCCAGAAAATTTATTACTGGCTTCATAGCTGATGTCAGCGACAAATTTGTCCTGATTTTGACTTATTTTGAGTCATAGTCAAGGTCATCCTCTTCTTCTGATTGTTCTTCAGATGAACTGAATGAATGTTGATCGGGAACCTTTCCCTTAAGCTGTTGTAAAAGGTTTTTCATCTCATGGATGTAGTCTTCTTTACTTGCAGAGCCTACTAATTTGGCTTGAACTAGCCTTCTCTGCTGCAGAAATGAAGTATTTGCTACATCTGTTGGTGATAAAAATTTAGGGTTGCTGAAAAACCATTTTCCAACTGCTGGTAAGTATGTATCCATGGCATCTCTCCACGCCTTGTACCACTTGCAGTAGCCTTCAAGGGCTAACCAAGACATACCTCTGAATCCTTCCCGTTTGTGGAAAATAAACTTCCGGGTGTATATCCATGGGATGCGGAATCTGAGGGAAAATTGAAGCAACTGGGGAATGTGCTGGTCTCTGTGAAATCTGAAACAAAAATACTCAAATCCTTCTTTCACTGATGGAGGAAATATATCTTCTAAATGACCGTAGATAGGCCACCATTGGTGCAAAAACCATTGGGGAAAATCTACTGGCAAGTGTTTTCCCCAAAGGAGGAAATATGAGTGTTTATTAGTATGATTTTGAAAGGTCAGCGCATTAAATCACGCGTCACTATAATCATAGTAACTGAAAAATTAGGGAGAAAATGGCTGGGAAAGTTTCCTGACTTTCATTGGGTGATCACCCCATTCCTTTGGCGAGACAATTTTATTTATCCATACTGTGGCATGGGGTATATAGGTTTGGGTTTTGTGACCTTTATAGAAGGAAGCTTGTAAGTGATTTTAAGGTTTTCACCATTGGCGGCCCTTAGGCGTTCTTTGGTTTTTACGAAAAACTTAGTTGGAACGACACCTTCTTGGATACAGCTTCTGTCTACACCAGTGTCAAATAAAGCTATGCCATTCCAAACAAAAGACTCATCGATGATGAGAGTGGTCCTAACATGATACTTCTGAATCCTAATCGAGGAGAGGTGTCCTAAGAAGGCTTCTGTTTCATTATCGTCTTGGTCAGAGGTTGGAACAACCTGTACAGCCTCTTTGAGCTTTTGTGGCTCATTAGATAATTATTGGAGGACAAGCCTGTCTAGTTCTTGTCTGGCTTTTATTTTCCTAATCTCTTCCTTTAGGTGTGCTATCTCAGATTGAAGGTCTGAAATGGTCACTTTTGCTACCTTAGGGCTATCAGAGGAAAATCTCTTAAGAATATCAGAAATGTTATAGGTATTAGCTGCCTGGGGATGATTTAAAAAGTTGAAGACGGGGATGTTGAAGGCTTATTAAGGATTGTCTTAAGTTTTCCTAAATAGTCCTTTTTAAGTTCAGGATCTTGAAGATCACCAATCACTTCAAGAAGAAGATCTTGTTCTTTCGTGAGAACATTAATCTGAGGGAGGTCGTCCTGGTCAGACCCTTGTGAGGATGAGGAAGATAAATCTAGATCATCTTCGAGTATATTGTTAAATTTCTCATCACCGGATATTTCATTATCTGTAATATCCGAAGAATCGCTTAATTCGACTAGCAATTTCTCTATTTTTTTTAGAGTGGGTTCGTCAAGTTGTAGGCTCTTGATTTTCGGAGAGACTTTGCAAAACTTGGTGATGTGGCCTGGCTTTCCACACTTGAAATATTTTCCAGTGGAAGTAGAAGTTTTTCCGTCTTATGAAAAGATTTAGAAGACTTATACTTTGTATAGGAAGGTTTCCTTTTTCTATTGAAATTGTATTTTCTAATTTTGGACGAATCGGTTTTAGGATTCTTCTTCCTATGAGGTTTACTACCGCACGAAGGAAGATCGAATTGTTCGCAGAAATTTCCAAAGTCTCTACGTCTTTGTGCCCTATCCTTAGCAAGTTGCCTAAGCATCTTATCTTGCCTGCAGATTTTGAGAGCAACTTGTTAAATCTGGCTAACTATCTGGCCGTAGGTGATTTGATCATAGGGAACAATATCACCGGAATATTGACTCTAAAATTCTTCCTTGACTAAATCTCTAAGGGACTTAGGCAAGCCATCTCGGAATTTTTCTTTCCAATAAGGGAGGTTCCCACCTGGTTTTTCATAGATTCTGGTGAGGAAGGAATCCTTATACCACCTAAAGTCTGAAAGAGTTTTGCACTTAAGGTTGTTAAGTATTTCAGAGGATTTTTCTCTAATAATACTGGGACAACCTACAAATATTTTGATGATTGTGTAAATCAACGTGTTGATAGAATCAAGAATTATTTCGCCATCCTTTAGGATTGGTTGTCCTAATTCATCTAATTTAACAGCTTGGAAAATTTGTTATTTTTCCTCGTCGCTTAAGTGGGTATCCCACCATACCTTAAGTTGGCCTGTAAAGCCAGCGACTAAGACATGAGTAGTACTCTGGTCGGAACAGTTATTGGAGGTTTTGTAAGCAGTTGCTACCATGGTCATCTTCTGTTATTTGGCAAGAATATTATATTCGGAACATCCATCGATATTCTACTCATAGATGTCATTATAATTATTCGGCATGGTATTGGGTCTTTCTTCTAAGACTACATCTAGATGTGTAGCTCTAGAGTAATAGAGTTTTTGAGGCTTTCGCCAATTGGAAAATTCTGACTTAATAGGTGCTAATTCTGGAGGAGGTTTGTCCTCTAAGGAAATTTATGAAAATTGCTCAGATTCGTTATCGGAGTCAGTTTCTCCTAAAGCTCCTACGAACCTAGAAGATATTTCTTCAAACTGTCGGACTGGAGTGTCCTTGACTGTTAGGGATTTCTCTATTTTCGCGATTCTCTATTGAATTTCAGAGATCTTTGGAGAATCCGCAGAATAATGCATAACAAGTTCTCCAGTATGCGTTCTAAGGATCTTATATGGCTTGAATAAAGGAGTCGTAGGGGTAGAAGGTCTTACTGTTGGTTTCTTCAACAAAGTTGAAGTTGAATTTGAAACTAAGTATTCTCTAAGAGTTTGCAAATACTTGTTTGTATAATTATTCTGTTCAAAAATATTTTTAATATCTTTGCCATTGATCGGCTCAGTGTCAGCTCTCTTTTTGAAAGGTGAGGCTGTAATAGAGCTGCTAGTAAAGTTTGTTGAAAACCTTTGTGACAGAGGAAGTTCGGAAATTACTTCTTCACCAGTATTGGTTTTTCATACTTTTGAAACATTAATTGAATTTAAAAATAGAAAATCTATTTGATTATAGTTCATATAAATTTCAAACCATTCGAAGAAATTGATTTGTTGTTTAATAACGTTTAGGGTGTCATAGAAAATTGATTGGATTTTCTTTCTTTCTTCTCCTTTATACGTATTTAAAAACAAATTCTTTTAAAAAGATTTTTAGTAGAATAAAATTTTTTTTGGAGACCTTTTTTGTCAACTTCAAATTCAATCTCCAAAGCACCAACGATATTGTCATCTCCTAATTCGGCACCTAGTGACATATAAGTAGGAGAATCTAGTCGGTTGTAGGTAGTGTCGGCAGAGGGAACCGTTTCTGATTTTTTTTACCTTATACCTAGTTTGTGGGACTCTAGATTCAAAGTCTACTATCTTAATCCTAGTAGGATATGAAGACATTGAATGTCTAGCAGAATGAATCGGTGGAATTTCAGACTGCGAAGAGGCAGAGAAACTTACTCTTTGGCTAAAGGACCTTTGAAAGAAAACTAGCACAGATTTGGAAGGGAGTTGTTGGATCTGGGAAACTGTCGTGTTTTATGGCTTTTGAGCAGGAGGGGCATCCACCATAAGCCAGTTTTCCGGGAGAAAAACCTAATTCCAAGAGATCGGTCTTGGAATAGACAGATGAGACCTTTGCAGATCTGTCTGAAAGAGAACTGTTTCACCTTTGTGAGTAGTTCTCATAGCTCCAGTGTTAAAGGAAGAACTAATTGCCTTATATTGTATTCTGTAAATAATTGCTACTGGAAGAGAGCCGGCTTTAGTCTTATAATTAGATGTCTTAACGTTTAGGGTCAAGGCATCTAAAATATTTCTATCCTTAAGGGAGACTGTGAAGTTAGGGAAACAGTCAAAATAAATTGGTCCATTACATAGATTGGTTTCTACCATTCCTAACAGTAAATCATTGAACTCTAGAAATCTAGAATCTCTAAGACAGAGTAGGAGTGATGTGTCAATCCTTCTCTAAATAAAGGCTTAGCGGCTATTTGTATTAAACCAAAATGGATGTAATTACATTTCTTCCTATATTTGTTAATAGATTTGATATTGAGAAGTTTGATTTCCTCATGGTCTGATTCCAGAGGAATAGTCTGCTCAATGGTAGACATGTGATAATCACTTGTCAAGCTCCATTTTTTAGACTTGTAAATTGTTGACTGGGATGTTTGGGGATTTTCCTGTCGTCAATTGATTGCTGCAAATCAGAGAAACTAATCTCTTCTTTGAGCTTAAAATTAGAAGAAGATGAGGAGGAGGATGAACTCGTAGATCTAGACGAGAGGGAGTGAAAGTATGACATAGCAATAATTTAAATTGCTTCCTTTCCTTGGCTCGAGAGACCAAGTAGTTTCATAAAGAAGTTATTCAAGTTCTTAACTCAACTGTATGTGGAAGAGTCGGATCTGGCGTTAAACTTCATAGATCTATAGATTATATGATCTTGTAAGAGATATGTTCAGATCTTATCTTACCATTGTGTTTAGGGTTAGATGTAGAGGGTAAGTATACTAATTTTTTTGCTCAAAAAGGCCTAATCTTTATGATTGTTTTACGAAGAATTACTCCTGGATGATCCAAGGGTTTTAAAACCATCTGCAAGCCTACCAGGTACATTTACAGGCGTCACCTCGCCATAATCCCTGGGAACCACGATTACAGCGCAGATCCGAAAGGATTCCAGTGCCATCTTCAAAGATTCTTCATATTACAAGCATATGTTTAACCATTTTATGAAAAAGAATCAGTAGATCTGCAGATCTATCATCAGACCTAACATCTTTGCACTATAACAAGATAAAGCGAGAATAACTCTCAAACTTAACCATAAATAAAGAGATCCGTGAGTTGATACTAGATCTGGTAGTATCACATAACAGTATGTTAAAACCTGAATCACAACAAACACTTGCCAGTAGATTTTCCCCAATGGCTTTTGCACCAATGGTGGCTTATTTATGGTCATTTAGAAGATATATTTCCTCCACCATTGAAAGAAGAATTTGAGTATTTTTGTTCCAGATTTCACAAAGACCAGCACATTCCCCAGTTGCTTCAATTTTCCCTCAGATTCCGCATCACATGGATATATACCCAGAAGTTTGTTTTCCACAAACGAGAAGGATTCAGAGGTATGCCTTGGTTAGCCCTTGAAGGCTACTGCAAGTGGTACAAGGCATGGAGAGATGCCATGGAAACCTACTTACCAGCAGTTGGAAAATGGTTTTCCAGCAACCCAAATTTCTATCAGCAACAGATGTAGCAAACACTTCATTTCTACAGCAGAGAAGGCTAGTTCAAGCCAAATTAGCAGGCTCTGGCAGTGAAGAAGACTACATCCACGAGATGGAAAATCTTTTACAACAGCTTAAGGGAAAGGTTCCCGATCAACATTCATCCAGTTCATCCGAAGAACAATCAGAAGAAGAGGATGACCTTGACTATGACCCAGAATAAGTCAAAATCAGGACAAATTTGTCGCTGACATCAGCCATGAAGCCAGCAATAAATTTTCTAGAAAGTTACTGTAGCTATGCTACTGTAGATTACTATGCACTTATCACTATAGATCACTTTGCACTTTTTACTATAGCAAAACACTGTACAATTTTACTGTAGCGCGGTCTATAATTCTATAAATAGACCCCCTCACTCACTTTAAGGATGTGATTCAGATTTTTAACATACTGTTAAGTGGTACTGCTAGATTTAGTATCAAACTCACGGATCTCTTTATTTATGGTTAAGTTTGAGAGTTGTTCTTACTTTATCTTGTTATAGTGCAAAGATGTCAGATCTGATAATTGATTTGCAGATCTACTGATTCTTTTTCATAAAATGGTTTAACATATGCTTGTAATATGGAGAATCTTTGAAGATGGAACTGGGATCCTTTCAGATCTGTACTGTAAGCGTGGTTCCTAGGGATTATGGAGAGCTGATGCCTGTAAATGTACCTGGTAGGCTTGCAGATGGTTGTAAAACCTTTGGGGTCATCCAAGAGTATCTTCGTAAAACAATCATAAAGATTAGCCCTTTTGAGCAAAAGAATTAGTATACTTACAGATCTACCCTCTACATCTAACCGTAAACACAATGGTAAGATAAGATCTAACAAATCTCTTACAAGATCATATAATCTATAGATCTATGATGTTTAACGCCAATTCCGACTCTTCCACATACAGTAGAGGTAAGAACTAGAATAACTTCTTTGTGAAACCACTTGGTCTCTCGAGCCAAGGATAGGAAGCAATTTAAATTATTGTTATATCATACTTCCACTCCTTCTCGTCTAGATCTACGAGTTCATCCTCCTCCTCATCTTATTCCAATATTAAGCTCAAAGAAGAGATTAGTTTCTCTGATTTGCAACAATCAATTGACAACTGAAAAATCCTCAAACATCCCCAGTCAACAATTTACAAGTTTCAAAAATGAAGCTTGACAACTGATTATCACATGTCTACCATTGAGCAGACTATTCCTATGGAATTAGACCATGAGGAAACCAAACTTCTCAATATCAAATCGATTGAAAAATATAGGAAGAAATATAATTACATCGATTTTGGCTTAGTACAAATAGCTGCTAAGCCTTAATCTAGAGAAGGATTGGACATATCGCTCCTACTCTGTCTTAGAGATTCTAGATTTCTAGAGTTCAATGATTCATTGTTAGGAATGGTAGAAACCAGTCTTTGCAACGGACCGATTTATTCTGACTGTTTTCCTAACTTCACATCTCCCTTAAGGATAGAAATATTTTAGATACCTTGACCCGAAACGTTAAGACATCTAATTATAAGAATAAAGCTAGCTCTCTTCCAGTAGCAATTATTTACATAATCCAATATAAGGCAATGAGTTATGCCTTTAACACTGGAGCTATGAGAACTACTCACAAAGGTGAAACAGTTCTCTTTCATACAGATCTGCAAAGGTCTCATCTATCTATTCCAAGACCAATCTCTTAGAATCAGGTTTCTCTCCCGGAAAACTAGCTTCTGCAGGATGCCACTCCTGCTCAAAAGCCACAAAACACGACGGTTTCCCAGATCCAACAACTCACTTCTGGATCTGTGCTAGTTTCATTTCCGAGGTCCCTTAGCCAAAGAGTAAGTTCCCCAGCCTCTTTGCAGTCTGAAATTCCACCAATTCATTCTGCTAGACATTCAGTGTCTTCATATGCTACTAGAATCGAGACAGTAGACTTCGAATCTAGAGTTCCATGAGCTAGGTATAAGGTAGAAAAACAAGAAACGGTTCCCTCTGCCGACACTACCTACAACCGACCAGATTCTCCTATCTATACGTCACTAGGTGCCGAATTAGGAGATGACAACATCATTGGTGCTTTGGAGATTGAACTTTGAAATTGATAAAAAAGGTCTCCAAAAAGAATTTTATTCTCCTGAAAATCTTTTTAAAAGAACTTGGTTTTTAAATAAGTATAAAGGAGAACAAAGAAAGAAAATCCAATCAATTTTCTATGACAACTTAAAAGTTATTAAACAACAAATTAATTTCTTCGAATGGTTTGAAATTTATGCGAACTATAATCAAATAGATTTCCTATTTTTAAATTCAATTAATGTTTCAAATAGTATGAAAATCAATACTGGCGAAGAAGTAATTTCCGAACTTCCTCCGGCACAAGGGCTTTCAACAAACTTTGCTAGCAGCTCTATTACAACCTCACCTTTCAAAAAGAGAGCTGACACTGAGCCAATCACTGGCAAAGATATTAAAAACATTTTTGAACAGAATAATTATACAAACAAGTATTTGCAAACTCGTGGAGAATATATAGTTTCAAATTCAACTTCAATTTCGCTGAATATATCAACAGTAGGACCTTCTACCCCTACGACTCCTTTACTCAAGCCATACGGGATCCCTAGAACTCATACTAGAGAACTTGTTATGCATCATTTTGCGGATTCTCTAAAACTCTCTAAACTTCAACAGAGAATCGCGGAAATAGAGAAATCCCTAACAGTCAAGGACACTCCAGTCCGACAGTTTGAAGAAATATCTTCTAGGTTCGTAGGAGCTTTAGGGAGAAACCGACTCCGATAACGAATCTGAGCAATTTTCACAAATTTCCTTAGGGGACAAACCTCCTCCAGAATAAGCACCTATTAAGTGAGAATTTTTCCACTGGCGAAAGCCTCAAAAACTCTATTACCCTAGAGCTACACATCCAGATGTAGTCTTAGAAGAAAGACCCAATACCATGCAGAATAATTATAATGCTTATAATAACTATGAGTGGAATATCGATGGATGTTCCGAATATAATATTCTTGCCAAATTATAGCAGATGACCATGGTAGCAACTGCTTACAAAACCTCCCACAACTGTTATGACCAGAGTACTACTCATGTCTTAGTCGCTTGTTTTACAGGTTAACTTACGGGATGGTGGGATACCTACTTAAGCGACGAGGGAAAACAACAAAATTTTCAAGCCGTCAAATTAGATTAATTAGGACAACCAATCCTAAAGGATGGCGAAACAATTCTTGATTCTATCAAGACGTTGATTTACACAATCATCAAAACATTTATAGGTTGTCCAGGTATTTTTAGAGAAAAAGCCTCTAAAATACTTAACAACCTTAAGTGCAAAACTCTTTCAGACTTTAGGTGGTATAAGGATTCCTTCCTCACCAGAATCTATGAAAGACCAGATGGGAACCTCCCTTATTGGAAAGAAAAATTCCGAGATGGCTTGCCTAAGTGCCTTAGAGATTTAGTCAAGGAAGAATTTCAGAGTCAATATTCCGATAATATTGTTCCCTATGATCAAATCACCTACCGCCAAATAGTTAGCCAGATTCAACAAGTTGCTCTCAAAAGCTGCAGGAAAGATAAGATGCTTAGGCAACTTGCCAAAGATAGGGCACAAAGACGTAGAGACTTAGGAAGTTTCTGCGAACAATTTGGTCTTTCTTCGTGCGGTAGTAAACCTCATTGGAAGAAGAATCCTAAAACCGATTCGTCCAAAATTAGAAAATACAATTTCAATAGGAAAGGAAACCTTCCTATACAAAGTATAAGTCTTCTAAATCTTTTCATATAGACGGAAAAACTTCTACGTCCACTGGAAAATGTTTCAAGTGTGGAAAGCCAAGCCACATCGCCAAGTTTTGCAAAGTCTCTCAGAAAATCAAGAGCCTACAACTTGACGAACCCACTCTAAAAAAAATAGAGAAATTGCTTGTTGAATTAAGCGATTCTTCGGATATTACAGATAATGAATGTTCGGTGATGAGCAATTTAACAATATACTCGAAGATGATATAGATTCATCTTCCTCATCCTCACAAGGGTCTGACCAGGACGACCTCCCTCAGATTAATGTTCTCACAAAAGAACAAGATCTTCTTCTTGAAGTTATTGCTGATCTTCAAGATCCTGAACTTAAAAAGGACTATTTAGGATAAGCCTGTACAGTGGTCCAGGCCTGAGCCAAAAGGGCCAAACGGGCCTGGGCTGAGGCGGTCTCGGGCCAAATGGCCCCGGGCCTAACGGGCCAGATGTAAGGGACCAGCCCATTGCAGTCCTAAGCCCACATGGTCCCGGGCTAAATGGGCGGGCCCGCGGGCCTAACGGGCCTAAACGGGCTATTCGTTCCGAACTAAATTTTTTTTTAATCTAGAAAAATTTCTTGTAAACTAAATATGCATATACTAATATAGATTGCTTATATATAT
>MCJB01016381.1:85604-152308 GCA_002018475.1 Nicotiana obtusifolia
AAGGAAGATGTGCCAAAATACAAGTTACATATTAGTCTATGTATTATCTCTAACAAATCTCATAAATCCTTCAAGGTCTGGAGGAATTTCCGTTGGTGGTGATGGAAAAGAAGCTGGTTCATCACCGTTTCCGGGCGAAGCAGCATCCTGCGCAAGTTCCTCTAGCATTTCTTCATAAGCTTCGTCTATCTCCGGTTGTGATTCTGCAAGTCCAAAATTTCTTCTTTCCGAACGGATCCAATCTCTAAAGAGTACTGATTTTTCCATGCTCTCCCTCATAGACGCTCTATGATCACCGATTTGAAGTCTCGCTTGACTGAAAGCGCTCTCCGATGCCACTGTTGAAGCTTGAACGCTTAAAATATCTCAAGCCATCCTTGAAAGAACCGGATAGTGTTTTTCTTTGTCCTTCCACCATTCCAAAACATCGAAGGAGCCGTCGGGATTCTCTGATTCAAGTCCCTGCGATAAATAAACTTGAAGCTCATTTAGTTGTGAACTATCACCAATATTATCACCTTGATAGTGTTACTAGAAGCATTATCCATTGAAACAGATATTATTTTATCTCTAATACAAAAATATCTAAAAATATTTGCTATTGTGTTAGCAATAAAACTACCTGTGTGGCGTGAATTAATTATTCTATAAGAAATAATGCGCTTTTGCATTATCCACTCCTCATCTATCCAATGACTTGTAACGGTTAGATAATCACAATCATTGGCACTTCTAGCTATATCAGTAGTAATATCAATGCGACAATCTATATGAGTAAATAAATAGCGCAAATATTGTTCATATTCGTGTTTATATTTATAAATATCGGCCTTTACGGTTGCACGAGGCCATCCTTTATAAATAGGATTATAAACGTTTCTAATATAATGCACAAAATGGGGGTTAGAAGGAAAACTATATGGTAAGCACATAACAGTTACCATTTTTGCTAATTCTTCACGATCTTTATTTGGATCGTAATATAAAATTCCACCGGTAAGAGTGTTAATTCCCGGTTGAACTAGATTTGAACCTGTACTAGGGTGAACCGTAGTATCTACACTTGTCCCCTCTTCCACAACTTTCATTTGTAAATATCTAGCTTTATCTCTAGAGTGTTTCAATATGTGCCTAGTCAAACTACCCGTACCGCTACAGTTGCCAGTAAATTTATGAGCCATCAAAGACCCACAAGTTTTATACTTACCCTTATTTTCTTCTCTTAGTTGAGTAAAAAAGTGCCAAACAAGATATGTTTCGGGCCGTTTAGCAGGTTTTCTATTAAATGTAGGGGTTACTACAGGAGGGTTAGGCGGGGCATCAGTTGGGTTATTAACAGGACTAGTAGGTGTATCATCTAAATCTGGCTGTGTTTCATCTAAATCATCATTTTCCGCATCATTTTCAAATATAGTTTGATTAGGATAAAGAGCATTCATAATTTCTTCATCTAATTGTTGACCCGGTGCAACATCATGGCAAAATTGACTATCGAAAAATTAAAAACAAGGGTTATCACTATCAAAAATAACAGGTGGAGGAGGACGGGTAACAAGGGGAGGAGTAGTAGCTTGGCGACTAGATTCACCAATTTTAGATTTTCCCTTACCCTTACCACCAAATTTTTTTCAAAGAAAAATCCATATTAATTATAATTATACTAAATAAAGCAAACAGAACTTTTTTTTAATGGCTATAACTTGAGCTCGGGACCTCAAAATTTGATTCCGGGCATACGCCCAAGTCCTAAATTACAATACGGGCCTACTTGAACTATCAAAACACTTATACAGATCCGTCTACTAAAATATTGACGGAAGTCAACTCACTTGAGTTTTAAGGCTCTATTTCATATTTTAATCTTTTCACATAAAAACGTTCTGAAAAATTATACAGACTGCACGTACAAATCGAGGTGAGGTAAAAAAAAAGGAGGTTTTAAACCTCGGAACACTGAATTCAATCTAAAAAAATAAGTGATGACCCTTTGGGTCGTCACATAAGCCTTCTTGTGTGCACACACTAATAAGCTTTTCATAGGTATAGCTATTATAATCTATACTCATTGCAGTTCCTCGAAGAGTTTTCCTAACTCTTTCAGCAAAGAGTGTTGGGAGTCCACAATAAATTTGGACTTCCAGTGAGTGCTATTACACTCTGGTAATTCCATTACCCTGGATAAGAAAACATCTTTATACCATCTAAAATTTGTTAATGTATTACATCTAAGATATTGGAGCATGGGACTTAAGGTCTCATTATTGTCTGACCATCTAAAACGATGTTATTGCAGATGATGAATTTTTTAATATTTATTCTCAATTCAAGAATTTAGAAGTCAATGTCCTGACCAATGATAATTTACTAGAGCTTCTCAGGTTTATTAAAGACCCATAATTAAGGTCCCAGATAATTAATCAGGTGAACAATATTAAGGATAATATTCCTAAAAGTCCTGAGATTGAAAAAATACCTTCTCAAAAGGGGCCATATACAATGTATGAGATTAAAAGGATTTTTAAGAGAAAAATCCCAGGCCATTCATAGGCCAACTACTGTTCAAGACTAAAAAATGAGATTCATAATCTCAAAGGAGAAATCTCGGGCTTAAAGGCTTCTAATATAGCCTTAGGCAAGAGAATTATCATATTAGAAAATTTTCATATCCCTACAAGCCAGGAATTTAGTACTAATATAACTGAAGAAGGTTTTGATGCTAGTACCTCAAAAAGTGGGGTAAAAGATAATTTTCTAGGAGCAGTTAATATGGCTGATAATGAATTTTTACAAAAGCTTCAGCTATTTACTACTCAAAAGTTTTTAATAAAAGTTATTCTTTTAATAGATTATAATTTTTTTAAAAAAATTGTTACTTTATTTGATAGTGGCACTGATCTAAATTGTATTAAAGAAGTAGTAATACCTTCAAGATATTTTCATAAGACTACTCATAGATTAAAAAATACCAGTAGTTACCAAATGGGTATTTCTTATAAAATAACTAAAGTTTATATTTGCCAGAACAATGTTTGTATACCAGAAAGTTTTATTTTAGTAAAAAATATTCACCAAGACATAATATTAGGAGTCTCATTTTTCCACCATATAATTTCTTTTACTAATTAGGACACTCATAGTTTCACAGGAACTTTTAATAGAAAAGAAATTACTTTCGAGTTTATAAATCAACCAGTTCAAAGATTTTTGGACGAGATCATTTCTAATAATATTATTGCAAAAATTAGACAAATTGCTTTTTAAAAAAATGATATTTGCAGTCTTACAATTGAACAGGATTTAAAAACTCCTAAACTTATTGAAAAATTAATTTATTAAAGAATCTGTTTGCTTTACAAATTTGTGGAGACCATCCAAATCAATTTTGGAATAGGAAAAAGCACATAGTTAGTCTTCCTTATGAAGAAGACTTTTCGGAGGATAATATTCCTATTAAAGCTAGACCTTGCCAAATGAATTTAGAATATTTGAAATTATGCAAAAAAGAAATAGATTCTTCGCTGCAGGAAAGTCTTATAAGACCTTCAAGGTTTAAATGGTCTTGTATTGGTTTTTATTTTAATAAACAAGCTGAACAGGAACGAGGAGTTCCAAGGTTAGTTATTAATTATAAACGCTTAATAAGGCTTTAAAATGGATAAAATATCTAATCCCAATAAAAATAATTTATTGGATAGATTACATGATACCATAATATTTTCAAATTTTGATTTGACATCTGGTTATTAGCAAATTCAGATATCTGATTTAGATAGATATAAAACTGCTTTCAATGTCCCAATGGGCTGGTGTAGATTACTGTAGCTTGACAGGGCTGATGTCTCTGGAAAAGGTTCCCTGTAGCACCGTTGAAACGATCCAGTTTAAGGTGGTATCAGATCCATGTGAAAGAATATAAATAGGTGCTAAGTTCAATACAATTTTCTCTGATGAATATCATTAGGAAGTAAACTACTGTTAAAAACAGTAGGAAGGAAGAATACGATATGCCTCAACAATTAGACCTTCTTAATAAATGGACGATTCCTAGAATCCAACCTAAGGTTATATACCAACTAGGTACCTATAAAAATTAAGTTTAAAACAAGTAGTTAACTACTGAAGAGACTATCACAGTAGATAATGATCATGCTACTTTTAGATTATTACCTGAAAATGATTTAGCCCCTTATAGGAAAACTCATAGATTTTTGCAAATTGGCTTAATACAAGTTGCCTTCAAGCCACTTATGTTAAGAGGCTTACCTGAAAGCTTCATAGCAGCTCTCAGAGATGGCAGAAACCAAAACTGAAAAAAGTCCCTTATAGGGATAGTACAAACCAGTTTGGCCTACGGCCTTGTATATTTTAATGCATATCATAACTTACATATTTCTTTAAGTGATGAAAACTCTTTAAATGCTTTGATATTAAGTATTAAATTTTATGGTTATGATTATATGCCAAGAACATAAGTTATATGTATCTGTTACAGGATTTATTATAAACCTTTATATACTTTAAAACCCTATGTGCAAAATTATGGATTTAAAAAATGAAACTATTCTAATAGAAACTAATTTTGGTAAGTCTAAGGTTACTACCAGAAGACCTATTAAGTGGGATGAAATAGATTTTTCCAAAGAATGAGTCATTGAGGAGGCAATAACTCCTCGAAATAACATTAACAGTGAAGTCACAGACGTCAAACAAACTTCTGATGGAACTGTTAAGATCAGGTTTAATGAACCCGATCAGGCCGATTTATCAGTTATTCATCTAGATTGACTAGATCAAATTTTTTTATATTTCACCTATTGATTATACTGTATATTTTTCGTCAAGAGCATCTACATCCAAAATTAGAGAAAATAATGGAGTAGATGTTATAAAAAATAGTACTGATAATATTGCTAGTGCTATTCCTGATACAACTGAATCCGAAATGGATTTTTCCAATGGTTTAAATGGATAGAAACCAAATAGATTTTAGTCCGGGTTAACCGGCGAGGAAAATAATTTCTGAAAAATTTAAAAAACCCAGAAGGGAACTTTTCAGAAATTTGGTTTTTTGATAATTTTGATAAGAAATTAATGAAATTTTTTCAAGATGATTTTTATAATGAAATTAGTAGTCACAATAAGATAATTGCTTTTGTGCCATGGTTTATGTCTAAATATGTTGATGGTTATATTTTCATGTTAGAAAGAGATTATAAACTCAATAGTGGTGAAATTACTATATTCGTATTTCCCCCACAAACATCTTTCCAAATGGGAGAAAAGGATAAAGTAATTTATTATACTGCATTTTCAAAATTATTTGATGATGATACTGGCAAAATTACTGCTTGAAATTTCAATGCTATGCTCACACAGAATAATTATACTTGATATTATTAATATATTAGGTTCCTCTATGAGTACATCTTGAAGAGTTGGCCTAGGATAATAAAACATCCTTTGGTCTACGAGCAAACTTTTTTGAGATTTTATTAATCTCATCAGAGAATTCTACTTTTCTCTCTTCATCCGATAAGTATTCTAAATTTAAAGGATTAATTTTAAATCTTTCAAATCTTTTATCTAATAAATTCTCCAAGTCTTCGAGACTCTTTATTTTAAAGTCTTTTGACCTCAGGAGGTGGTTGGATACTTGCAGTAGCAATTTGCTCTTTATCTTTTGTAGTATCCTTTCTAGAAATTTCTGGACTTCTATTATTAATCCGTGTCTTTCATTAATAGAAACTATATGTTCACCCAGAATATTAATATACATATATATTAGAGTAATTATTTTGTGTGAGCATAGTATTCAAATTTCTAGCAGTAATTTTGCCAGTATCATCATCAAGCAATTTTGAAAATGCAGTATAATAAATTACTTTATCCTTTTTTCCCATTTGGAAAGATGTTTTTGAGGGAAATACGGATCTAGTAATTTCACCACTATTGAGTTTATAATCTCTTTCTAGCATAGAAATATAACCATAAACATATTTAGACATAAACCATGGTACAAAAGCAATTATCTTATTGTAACTACTAATATCATTATAAAAATCATCTTGAAAGAATTTATTAATTCTTATCAAAATTATCAAAAAGTCAATTTCAGAAATGTTCCCATCTGGGTTTTTAAAATTCTTCAGAAATTATTTTCCCCGCAGGTAAATCCGGACTAAAATCTATTTGGTTTCTATCCATTTAAACCATTGGAAAAATCCATTTCAGATTCAGTTGGATCAGGAATAGCACTAGCAATATTATCAGTACTAATTTTTATGACATCTACTCTATTCTTTTCTCTAATTTGGGATGTAGATGCTCTTGACGGAAAATCTACAGTATAATCAATAGGTGAAATATAAGAGGAATTTGATCTAGTCAATCTAGATGAATAACTGATATTATCAGCCTGATCGGGTTCATTAAACCTGATCTTAACAGTTCCATCAGAAATTTGTTCGACTTTTGTGATTTCATTGTTAATGTTATTTCGAGGAGCTATTGCATCCTCAATGACCCATTCTTTGGGAAAATAGATTTTTCCCACTTAATAGGTCTTCTAGTAATAACCTTAGACTTACTAAAATTAGTTTCTATTAGAATAGTTTCATTTTTTGAAATCAATAATTTTGCACATAGGGTATAAAGTATGTAAAGGCTTATAATAAATCCTGTAACAAATACATATAACTTCTATTCCTGGTAATAACCATGAAATTTAATACTTAACATCAAAGCATTTAAAGAATTTTCATCACTCAAAGAAATCTGTAAGTTAGGATATGCATAAAAATATACAGGGTCGTAAGCCAAACTGGTTTGTACTGTCCCTATAAAGGACTTTTTCCATTTTTGGTTTCTGCCATCTTTGAGAGCTGCTATGAAGCTTTCAGATAAGCCTCTTAATGTAAGTGGCTTGAAGGCAACTTGTATTAAGCCAATATGCAAAAATCTATGAGTTTCCCTATGAGGGGCTACATCATTTTCAGATAATAATCTAAAAGTAGCTTGATCATTATCGACTGCGATAGTCTCTTCAGTAGTTTTAACTACTTGTTTTAAATCTAATTTTTCAAAGGTACCTAGTTGGTATATAACCTTAGGTTGAATTATAGGAATCGTCCATTTATTAAGAAGGTCTAATTGTTGAGGCATATCGTATTCTTCCTTCCTATTGTTTTTAACAATAGTTTATTTCCTAATGATATTCATTAGAGGAAATTGTGTTAAACTTAGCACCTATTTCTATTCTTTCACATGGCTCTGATACCGCTTTAGACCGGATCGCTTCAACGGTGCTATAGGAAACCTTTTACAGAGACACCAGCCTTGTCAAGCTATAGTCCTATCAAGCAAACCCTAAACCACGATCCTCTTTCTTAAACCTTCAACACACTCACCTGGCTAATACGAGTTCTTGAGGACCACCGGTTATGCTGCCATAACCAGGGTTTACTGCCTGGACTGTGAACTGTCTGGGCTCTATAGTCTCAACCTTAGTACCGTCAGTTGATACAGTATAAAATTAATACCAAAACATGCTTAAGAATAGTCTAGTATGTATAAGTTCAACACTTCAGTATTTAGCCTATCATTTAGGTTAAATGAATTATAGATATATCAAAGACTAAAATTAAATAGTACCTGAGACTACCGAGGTTGTGGCTTAGTGACCTTTTTTTGAATATATTCTCAATAATAGTTGAATACAAAGATATTTTTACAGAGAGAGAGAGAGAGTTGACAGAGAGAGTTCCTAAGGTCTGGCTTTAGAAAAGCCTGCCTCTCACTAAAGAATTGAGATCCATATATAATGGATCGGTCTAAAATAAACAAAACTAAACAGTAAAATGGCCGACAAAATAATTACATTATGACCGACAAAGAAAAAGCTAAAAGAGAAACGGATAATTAACTTTATAAAAGTAGATTCCTGACAACATCTCATGGTGGGGTCAGATTCTTTATGAAAGTTTTTCGTCTTTATTATTCCAATTTTTGAATGGTGGAGCCTTCGGTGTTTTTTTCAAGCTTTACCTTTCTTTTATCATTTTTGACGGAAGATTCTTCCACTCCTTTCTTCATTTTCTTCAGGAATTCTTCGTTTCATCTAAATTGACATGTTCTTGTTGGCTTTCTTGGGCTTCTCCGGCCAAACATGTTTCTTCATCTGTAGTCTTTCCTATTGAAGCCGTTGAAACATCATCTGACATTTCAACTTCGAAATTTCTTGCTAGTTCTCTTTTTATTTCTTCAAAATAGGAAGCAATAATTTTCTTTTTAGAGATAGCTCCTTTTTTCATTTGAAGCCGTCTAGTAACTTGCTGGAATGAACTCAATTCTTCCATTTCGACATTGGTCTTTTCTTGTGTGCTATAAGTTTCAATTTTCATTTTGATTTCTTCAATAATCTCTTGGCGATAAATTCTTCCTGGCTGGTCTGATTGAAGTACTTTGTTCTGAAATTTCGTATAAAAAACTCTGTTTAAATATGAGAATCCTTTTTATTAAATAATCTCGTTATTATTTAACCTCGTGTTATTATTCTCACATTATTATTTTAATATCATTTGTTCAGAAGCCAAACGATCCTGAGTGTTTAAAAACTATCCTCAAGGCCAACGTGTTTAAACACTATCCTCAATCAAAGAAAAGGAGAGAAATATGTAGAATAGTAAAAGGGCAAATTTCTACGATGCAAATAGACTTATATTCTGGTTTCATTGACCGGCTTTAAGATGAAAGACCCCATTCATTTGGACTACTTCCGGACTGACCTGCTCTTCTATTTTGATTGGGTCAAGGGTCCTATTACTTGATGGGAATAATAATTTCCAAAATACTAATATTATGATATTTATTTCTCCATTTTCCAAATCTCCTTAAATATGTATGTCTTAATTCAATTAATTATTTTGTTGAGGGCAAAGTATAGAGAAGTTATAGTTCAGGTTCCACAATGTCATGAATGATGGCATAATCTTACCCTTTGTTTTTCACTATTTGTGATGTTCTAGATAAATAGTATGATGTGAAACTATAGGTTTCTTCTTAACTATTTCGGAGATATATTCACTTATAAATTTTGAATTTTAAGCAGTCACTTTCTTATAATTCGAGATTTCCTTTTGCAAAGAGAATGATGAAGGCATTTGGACCACAGTGTTATATTAATTTTGAATCGCTACGTATTTAATGATAAAACACATATTGAAAATCAACAAACATAAATTTACTTGCGTCAAATGATAGATTTCTTAATTTGTTTTAAATAAAAAATTACGTAGTTAGAATCTACATCATATAACACAATTTAATTTTATTATTTGAATGTCGAGGATCAATTAAAGTGACAAAGTTTAATTAGAAAGCCACATATTTGAAGTTTTAAAAGTGCTTGTTTGTTCTATTTATATTTCACAGTTCGTCTGAAATTGTTGTCCACCTTTTACTCTCTAATTTTCTTCTGTTTTATTTTGGGGAACAGGTGGAAGACCGAGGTGAAGAGAAGATCGATCTGGTAAAGATTGAATCTTGTATTTATACGATGTAAAAAATTACAGTTGTATTGACCTACCACTAAATGCTCTTCATGAAAGTTAAATGTTTTGGGTTTGCAGGGATTTTCTTTGAAATGCCAAGTTTTTTAATATGAAAAGAAAATTTTGAAGATATATATAATTTTACTATAACCAGTTACCAGAAATTGGTCGATTATACTGAATAGTAATAATATAGAACTAATGGAGGATTTATAGCTTGGCTTATTTGTGAGTTAATTCGACTTGCTAGAAATGGATATTTTCTTAGTTCTTTGTTCACGCTTATATTTACAAAATAATAAGATGAGTTAAGGTATAATCTCATAATTTGATAAATATAGCGTTCAACTTTTAGAATAATCTTCTCTCCTCTCCCCCCACCTTGAAAATGATTGAAGATTTGGTCAATAATGTGTGGCACGAAAAAAGATAACTTAAACAAAAAAGATGAAAAAAGAAAAAAAGAAAAAAGAAAAAGAAAAGACCTGCAAAGACTTGAGGTCGTCGTCTTGAAGCATTGACTTGTTCTCCTTTTTTAAGTATGTGTGATTCAAGCTCAAGTTAATTGTGGGTAATAGTATAAACAAATTAAAGGATCAAAGAATCAGAGCATATATAACGTAAACAAAATCCTGTTTATATATATATATATATATATATATATATATATATGGCTTGGATCATTAAACATATTGTAACAATATGCTTCTTTTTGGGGTATTACCAAACACTGCCTATTGATGGAGAAACAATCAGAGCACCACCTCACTATAACGTGGTTAATGTCAGCTCTTTGGAGCCAAAACCCTACTGCCAGAGGTCAAGCTCAGGTATATTATATTAATTAATCTTTATCTACCCGTAAATTTTTTATCCCAAATAACATGTTTATATGCATATTATGATACATTAATTAATATTAGAGTTAAGAATTCACTCAACGGCATGTATATATGATATTTTGCCGTAACAATAATAAAGCTTGTGGCATACCATAAGACAATTGTGATAACAAAAGTAGAGGGAAGTTGTCAAGCATTTCACACTAAATAATCATTTCTATTATCTTAGTTATTATTGGTCATTACCCCTTTACCAATATGTTGATAGTGTTATTGCGCCTTTTTTTTTTTCTTTCAATCTAGTGCCGTTTACTTTTCCTATCGTCTATTATTCATTTTTGAACTCGCTTTAGACTTTTTTAGGTTTGACCCCTGCAGTTTTTACTACTCTCATATTTATTGTTTCACCCCTCTTTGAAACTTAAATTCTAGCTGTTGCTTAACAAGTCGCCTTATTCATCTATTGGAATTGTTTTGATAGTGCTGATGAAATTATTATGGTATCATATAGAATTGAAGATCGTATCTAGATTTGGACCTTGCTTTCCAAATACTAGTCGAACGGAAATTGCATCGTCCGACGAACTTCTAAATTAGGATCAAGCTAGAGTTCGTTAAATTAATAAACAAGTGAATGACCATCTTTACAGTAACAGTCTTTCTGAGGATGGAGTTGATCCAACTATTGAAGGTAAGTATGAATTTGGGGGGTTCTATAATGTAAAGATAGGTCTTGGCACTCCAAAACAAGATTATTACTTAATGATGGATACTGGTAGCGAACCAACATGGGTACGCTGCCAACCCTGCACCAAAGGTTGCAATTCAGAGAATCCTCTGTATGACCCTTCAAAATCCTCGACATATAGAATAAAACATCGGATCCATTTCGTGTTGGTTATGGTGATACACTACTAAAAAAAAAAGAAGCTAAAAAGCGATCAAAACTTAGCGACTAACATTGGTCTGTCCAAAAATGCGACCAACTTTGGTCGCTAAACTGGTGAAAATAATAAAATAATAAACTTAAATACATTTGCGACCAAAGTTGGTCGCTAGTTGGTCGCAATATTCGTTAAATTGTTGACCGGACTGGTCAGACCTGTTTGGTCAAAGAAATTTCAAGATTAACGACCAACTTTGGTCGCTTAAGAGGACCCACGTTTAAAATTAGCGACCAACTCTAGTCGCTTAATAAGGGGTAATTTTTGGGCGAGATAAGCGACCAACGATGGTCGCTTATCTGGAAAATATAAATACATCAGATTTGCATTTTGCGACCAACGTTGGTCGCTAATTTTAAAGTATATATATTTGCGACCAAAGTTGGTCGCTTAATAAGGGGTAACTTTTGGGCGAGATAAGCTACCAACGTTGGTCGCTTATCTGGAAAATATAAATAAACCAGATTTGCATTTTGCGACCAAGTAGGTCGCTAATGTTAAAGTATATATATATTTTCGACCAAAGTTGGTCGCTATCATGTCAACTTTTTGTATTTTCTGTCTAAATAATATAAGTGTAAGTCGTTAACGCTTTTGTAATACATGGAATGAATATGTAGTTAAGTTGTACTACGGAGCGTGTGTGCGTATATATATATATATATATATATATATATAAGAACATGAAACGCTCGGAACACAATGACGGATTTTTTCGGTATTGATACACTTGAACTTTTAATTTATCGATTTATAACCTACGTACTCATATGCATGCATATATATTAACAATAAATTAAAACATCTCGATTATATATATATATAAATAAATATATAAGCTATATTCGATATAATATTAGCTAATACACTAATACTTAGTGCATAGTATAGTATAGCATTCATATATTAAATGTATTGCATATACTAAGTGTATGGTATAGTGTATTATATGATACACTTTACTACATATATATAAGAACATGAAGCGCTTGGAACACAGGGACGGGTTCTTTTAGGTATTGATACAGTTGTAACGATGAATCACCGTTATAGTATAATATATATATACCTTGATATATAATACACTATACTATATGTATATATATCCATATATATATAATACACTATACTATACACTTAGTATATATATACTATACTATATTATACTATATATATATCGAATATAACTTTTATATATATATATATANAACTATACATATATAAGAACATGAAGCGCTCGTAACACAGGGACGGGTTCTTTTAGGTATTGATACACTTGTAACGATGAATCACCGTTATAGTATATTATATATATAACTTGATATATAATACGCTATACTATATATATATAGAGTATAGTGTATTGTATAATACACTATACAATACACTTAGTATATATATACTATACTATATTATACTATATATATATATATATATATATATATATATAAAAGAAGCTATATTCGATATAATTTTAGCTAATGCACTAATACTTAGTGCATAGTATAGTATAATACACCATACTATACACTTCGTACTTAGTGCATAGTATAGTATAATGCACTAATACTTAGTGCATAGTATAATACACTATACTATACACTTAGTATGTGCTATATATATATAGTTTAGTGTATTGTATAATACACTATGCTATACACTTAGTATATATATACTATACTATATTATACTATATATATATCGAATATAACTTTAATATATATATATATATATATATATATAAAAGAACATGAAGTGCTCGGAACACAGCGACGGGTTATATTATATATATGTATAATATATATATACACCTTGATATATAATACACTATACTATATGTATATATATCCATATATATATATAATACACTATACTATACACTTAGTATATATATACTATACTATATTATACTATATATATATCGAATATAACTTTTATATATATATATATATATATATATATATATATATATTTATTTATTTATATATATATACTATAGTGTGTGTATATATATATATAAATAAATATATACTATAATATATATATATATATATATATACTGTAGTAATAAATATATACATATATATACTATAGTATTTTATATACATATACACGTATTATATAGAACAGAGTAGGTTTGGAGCTACCAAATTGCCACCAACGTTGGTCGCAAATTTCAGTTTTAAAATTTTCAGATAAGCGACCAACGTTGGTCGCAAATGTTGGTCGCTTTTTTTAATTACAGAAACAAAAGCGGGCTTTCTCCTTATTTCGCCCTAAATTTCCCAAATTTCATATTTTCCAAACCCTAATCGCACTCCCCCACCCCGCGACACCACGCCCCGCCGCTGCTCGTTGCCGTCGCCGCCGCTGCTGCTCCTCGCCGCCACTGCTCAGGCGCCTATCTCTCTCCTTCTCCACATACAGAAAATCAAGGTTAGAGAGTTGTCTTGAAATTTTATCTTTTACTACTTTTTACTTTGCTAGTTAGAGCCTTTCTTCCCCATCTTTTTATGAACTCAAATGAGTAAATTAGCTTTCCCGATTAGCATTTGACTTATCTTTTCAAATACTGTTAGTTTTCCGGATTAGTATTTCTCGATTAGCATTTTCCCATCTTTTTATACTGTTAGTTTAGTTTAATTGTAACGAACACCGTAGAGTGGTTCGCCGCTATCAGAATTTGGAGTAATACTATTCTGGTAAGATAATCGTTCTATACTGGGAGGGGATATTCCATCAACCTCGAGTACTGTGAGGGGAATAATTTCCTTAAGGACACACTTTGAACTAAGTTGGGTCGATTATATTTTGAAAATATTTTTACACTGTTTCTGTTCATTCTTCAGTTTCTGTAGTTTACTGTTTCTACACTATTTTTTGCTAAGTATTTGACAGATTGTGTTTAAACGTTATTTAAACTTATGCAGATTAATCTGATAACAGTTTTTACTACTCTCGTATTTATTGTTTCACCCCTCTTTGAAACTTAAATTCTGGTTGTTGCTTAACAAGTCGCCTTATTCATCTATTGGAATTGTTTTGATAGTGCTGATGAAATTATTATGGTATCATATAGAATTGAAGATCGTATCTAGATTTGGACCTTGCTTTCCAAATACTAGTCGAACGAAAACTGCATCATCCGACGAACTTCTAAATTGGGATCAAGCTAGAGTTCGTTAAATTAAGAAACAAGTGAATGACCATCTTTACAGTAACAGTCTTTCTGAGGATGGAGATTGGAGTTGATCCAACTATTGAAGGTAAGTATGAATTTGGGGGGGTCTATGATGTAAAGATAGGTCTTGGTACTCCAAAACAAGATTATTACTTAATGATGGATACTGGTAGCGAACCAGCATGGGTACGCTGCCAATCCTGCACCAAAGGTTGCAAATCAGAGAATCCTCTGTATGACCCTTCAAAATCCTCGACATATAGAAATAATACATCGGATCCATTTCGTGTTGGTTATGGTGATAACTCATATATGAATGGCATTTGGGGATGTAATACTCTCACTATAGAGGGTGTTGGTCCGATAAAGAACTTCCGATTTGGTTGTGGCCAAGAAAATATTGATGAAACTGTCAATAACTTTGGTGGTGTAGCTGGAATACTTGGATATGGCAGAGGAGAGTTATCTTTGCCATCTCAAAGTGCTTTATCAATGCAAATGTTTAGCTATAAAGTCCCATTAACAAATAGCGGTGTGGGAAATCTACTTTTTGGGAATGAAGCCAACAAGAAATCTCACGCTTTTTAAAACCAATTTACATCATTGCTAAAAGACCCCGAAATGTTGATAAGCTGATGGACACCTGCTACAGCTTCGAGGGATACGAAAAAATCGCTTTACCAGAGATTAAATTCCATTTTGGAGAAGGAACTAGTACAACATGCTGATGTGAAGTTGTCAAACAATGGAATTTTATGGATGAAATATGATACAGTGAAATGTTTGGCTTTTGCTTCAATGGAAAGGAATGAGCATGTCAGCATAATTGGTTACGTTCAACAGCGGGGATCCAATGTGCTTTATGATTTGGAAAGGGAAAGAATTGGATTTGGCAGTAAGCGCTAGCTAGCTGATCTGAGACGAAGCCAAATTTTCGTTTTTCATGTTTTTAGCATAATTACTTGTGTAATCGCCTTAACTGATATTTATATAAATAGCAACTTGTTATTACTGTAGGACTACCTCTCTAAAGGGTAAAAACTTACATCTTCTACCGTAAACCACGATCTATCACGTAGGATTTTAACTTCAACTTCACCAGAACTAATAAGCCAAATGTATTGATTACAAGACCTGTAAATCAATACCCACACACTTCTCCTACTTCAACTACTTGAATGAATTACAAGTTACTCTAACTTGTACACTCAAACAATTACTCCAACTAACAAGTTTTGAATGACATCTTGATTACAACTCAATTTCCTAATACACATGAACTAACAGACTCAAGAAAAACACTGACACTGATGATCAACTTGAGTGTTGAACTGAAAATGTTGTATGTCGTTCTTCAGTTGATGTGCAAAAGGATGGTCTTTTCAGTCTGTAGGGAAAGTAAATTAATGTTTCAGTACTCCGAGATGTTTGGGAGTCCTACACATAGTCAACTTTTGGTTTGACATCAATCCTAAAGTTCCAAGTACTCCACGAATCTTGTGACTATTGTCTCTCACTTATGCGGGCAGATATTCTTGGGCAATAGTCCTTATTGCATCAAGAGTCCTTTCCAGCAATCTCGGACTATTAGTAACTTTGTGTAAAAGTTACTACCTTCTAAGAACCTTCAGCAGCTATCTTGAGGACCTGGTTCTTAGCACACGTTCAACAGCTACCTTGAGGACCTGGTTCTTACTGCACGTTCACTAGATACACTTAATTAATCATCAAAAGAGAAAAGCACCATTAAGCCAACAAAACAGACGGGATACAAGGGGTAAAGGACCAGGATGAAGGGTGAGAAGGGGAGGGGGTAAGGCTTTCACAAGAGTGGAAATCTGTTGATCATGAGCTTCTCTATCTCTTCTGAGCTCCTCCCTAAGCTATCTAGTTTCCTTTCTCAGCTCGTCATTGTCCTCTCTGAGTTTAGCAGTTTCTTCTACAGCCAACTCTAACCGTTTAAAGAATTCAGCAGCCGCTGCTTCCAGGTAAAATAGCAGAATCAGTTGGCCCTCTATCCTTGATCTCAACATATCCTGCTTTAGTGGGACAACATCTAGACATCATTGTGATTCCCAAATTTCATTTCAGGCAAGGCCATATTAAGCTTGTCAAATAGCTCAATTAGCATGAAGCCATAAGGCATAACATGCTTGGGCTTGAAGGTGTCTGCAGCCCTTGCCATTTGTTGGATCATCCAGCTAGGAAGATTTATGGCTCTACCAGTATCCAATAGCCATATCAAGCAAGGTGGCTTTATGCCTCCTCTCAGATCTCTGCAGAATACAAGAGTTCACAAAATGGAACAATAATTTTGTGAAAACGTATCATATCAGTCTTGTACACCTTTTGAGGAGCATCAAGCTCAAACTTCTGGGAGAACTTCCTAGTGACCACAATGCATGTGTCCACATCATTGTTAATAGCGGGCCATTTCTTCTTCAAATAGTTGTCAAATCCTAGAGAGGGAATGTTCAATAATAGCCCAAGCTCTTCGGCATCAAACTCCAACTCAAACTCTCTCACATAACTCTTTACTACCTTTCCATCAAATTGAAAATTTGCATAAAACTTGACCATTGCAAGATCACATACAGGGGGAAAGGATTTAACAAACATATGTGTCCATCCCTGCAAGTCAAGCTTTTCTACAAACTGAGCCATGCCTTTTTCATCAGTCTTAGCAAGTATCTCCCCATTCAATACCTTTTTATTTTTGAACTCAGTCAACCTGTCAACTACCCAAGACTCAACCCTTTTCTTCTTCCCTTTGTTGGTCTTCTGAGAGGTGGCAGTTGCTTTGGTGGGTTTAGCAGTAGTCATCTTCACTGGTGATTTCTTGCCCTTTAAGGAAGAACCAGGTTCATTCTCTTCATCTAGCTCAACTATAGTTTCAGCAGCAGGAACTTGCTTTCTTGTCCTCTTGGCACTCCTAGACTCCTTGATTATTTTTTCATCAACAGCTTTTCTCTTGCTCCTGGTGAGAGGAGTCTTAGTAGGAGGAGCCACTTCCTTTCTTGTTGTGAAACTAGTCTTGTAGGTTTTACATGAGCCTTCATGTTATTCTTCCCTACATCAGAATGGCAAATCATCCTCATCACTGTCGACCTCCTCATTTCCTACAAAAGGAGTTAAGGAAGGCCTAGGTTCTTTCGATCCTTCCTCTTCATGAACTTCTTCTGAAGGGACCATCATTGTATTCCCAATAGTCATAGAGCCTTCAGATTCCTCACTACCATTGTCTTCCTCACTTTCAGATTCAGTACCCTCACCTTAACTTTCTTTTTCATCTTCATTACCCTTAATCTCAAAGTCATCTTGTCCCTCATCATCACCATCATCATCATCATCATCTTCTTCTTCTTCTTCTTCTTCTTCTTCTTCTTCTTCTTCTTCTTCTTCTTAATTGACCACTTGCTCACCTAGTTGTTCTTCTATCTCACCTTCTTTTCCTTCTCTTGATTCGCCCTCATTCTCACTTTTCTTTTATTTTCTTCAGAACTTTGAGTTTTCTCCTGCACCTTTTGTCCCTCCTTATTTGGCTCTCCTTCTACCTCCCTATAAGTTTCCTCATCCTCCTTATCATCAGTCCAACTGTAAGAACTACCGTCAAAACCTTCTTTATCCCCTGTTCGTTTCTCACCTTCCCCCTCAACCACAGGTAAGTCTGCAACTAGTTCTAAATTCTTGTCTTGAGTCACTACTTCCTTTTCTACATTAGTACTCTCTACTAAGGTGTGTCCCTCAAGGGTTCAACAACTTCCAACGGGAAAACCTCAATTGCAGAAGCTAGAACATCAAGTTATGATAGAGGAGGTTTTACTTGACCATTCTTGACGAGTGCAGATTCCCCCTAAACTGTAGCCTCCTTTACTTTTGGTTCCCCTTTAGCAGTCGCACGAGCCACTACTTTACCATTATTTACTGATTTCCTTAAAGTAACCTTGACCTTAGTGGGTTCAGAGGTGATTTGTGAGATAGATACATGTGCATGGGTGGTGGTTTTGGAGATGGAGGTGCAGTGGGGGTAGACATTACAGGTGTAACAGTAACAGAGGGTGACGGTGCAGGAACAGTAGTAGGCATGGATGGAGAGGTAACAGGTGTAGGTTCAGAATCACCAGCGGATTTTACACTTTTCTTTGGCTTGGACTTCTCAATTTTGGATTTAATTCTAGGCTTAAACGATGATTTTGCTTTTGAAGGGGTTTGGCTAGACTTAGTCATGGTGGTGAGAGGGCAATGAATTTGCTTTGGTTCTTGTTTAGGGTTTGAGAATAACAGTTAGGTTTGAGAGAGGTACCAAGAGAGTGATTTTAAAGAGAGAAATCCTGATTAATTAGAAGAGAGAGGGTAACTGAATTTAAGTTCTAATAGAACTCTAATAACGGTTACTTTTGACAATTGGACTCTTAAAATTAATTGGACTCTAATTACACTGGGGTTCCCCCTTGATCCTTGACTTTAATAACAAATATGAGTGATGCTAACAGGATTAGGAAGTCTGAGAGTAGCAGTAATTTCAATTATTAAGTTTCAATGATATAAGACAAGATTGCACGTACCTCAGTCCAAGAACCAACTCCTTTGAAACTCATTAGTTGTTTCTGCAATAAAGCTTCCACCACAATAAATTAATATCATAAGGCACAACCATCCATTAGACTTTCTAGGTGAGTGTGTATTCTTAGAACAAGTATGAGACTGAATCAAGTGTTTGATACCTCAACTATCTATATCTATCGACTTCTTTTCTAGCCAATCATTAGGGTTCAACCTAGCTGGAGGCATTGATTAATCCCAGTTCTAGTCTATTTCTTTCAAAGTGGTCCCTACTTAGTGCCTTAGTGAAAATATCAGCAATTTGATCTTCAATTTTACAGAAATTTATTGAGAAATTCCCTTTCTCAACATTATCTATGAGAAAATGATGTCTGATATCATTGTGCTTAGTTCTCTTATGCTGATAAGAATTTTTAGCAATATTTATGGCACTGGTATTGTGACAGAAAATAGGAACACAATCCACAAAAATAACATAGTTCATGAGTTGCTGCCTTATCCATAGCAATTGAGCACAGCAAGATGTTGTTGCTACATGTTTTGCTTCAGCTCTAGATAGAGCCACTGAGTTTTGCTTCTTTGTTCCCTAAGACACCAGGCATGAACCAAAAAAACAAATCAAATGACGAAGAAAATACCGCTGATTCATCGAGAATCTACATCCAGGACTGGTAAACAAGAAGCTAGCAACTCGATCTACGAGAAAGGCGCGAGAAGTTTTGTGAAGGTAGAGAGAGATTTTAAAATCAGACTTCTCCAGCAACAACAAGAATGGAACCATAGGCTCCTATGCTGGGAGCATTTCGGGGTATAGGTCTAACCACCTCAACTCCCCGTTTCTGGCATGCTATAGTGTTCCGCTGCTTGAGGAAGTATGTGAGAGGATCGATGTTGAGCAGAAGTGGGGTTGTACTGTTCCTGAAGTGCTTTTCCTATCAACATAAAAACCTACATCGTCAACAGCGATATAACAAACTGTCAAAGCTATATCTTCTTGGATACCATAAACACAAGTCAAGAGTTCTATTAAGATATCTCAGTATTCTCTTGACTCCCTTTATGTGAGACTCCTCGGGATTCACCTGATACCACAGTGATCCAATCATTCCTCTATACAACATTTGCTCCACATTTTTCCCTTCTTCATCTAGATCCAGCTTTTTTGCAATGGCAATAAGAGTATCAATTGACTTTCAAGAATCCATGTTGAATTTCTTCAAAAGTTCTTTGATGTATTTTTACTGATGGATCATGGTTCCAGTAGGTGTCTGTTTGATTTGCAGTCCAAGAAAAAAGATTTAATTCAATCATTATGCTCATTTCAAACTCACAGCCCATCATTTCAGCAAATTCCTGGCACATTGCTTCAATAGTAGCCTAAAGATAATATTATCCACATATACCTGCACAATCTGAAGATTCTTTTCTTTGTTCTTCAGAAACAATGTGTTGTCCATCTTACCCCTTACAAAGTTATTGGTTAAGAGGAATATTGAGAGCCTCTCATACCAGGCTCTTGGAGCCTGCTTCAGTCCATATAATGCCTTGTCCAATTTTAAAACATGGTTAGGGAACTCTTCACTTTCAAAACCAGGGAGCTATTTAGCAAATACTTCCACTTTTAAGTAACTATTAAGGAATGCACTCTTCACATCCATCTGATATAGAGTGAATTCCATGTGTGCAGCAAAAGTAATTAACATTCTTATTGCTTCCATTCTGGCAACATGAACAAATGTCTCATCATAGTCAATACATTCTTCTTTTTTGTATCCCTGAACCACTAGTCTGGCCTTGTTCCTTATATTATTTCCTTGCTCACCCAGCTTGTTCCTGAATACCCATATGGTACCTATAAAAGTTCTATTTTTTTGTCTTTGCACCAGATGCCACACCTTGCTCCTCTCAAATTGATTTAGCTCCTCTTGCATGGCTATTATCCAATATGGGTCCTTTAGGGCTTCCTTTGAGATTTTAGGCTCAATTTGAGAGAGACATGTGGTGAGTGCACACAGGTTTCTCAAAGATGACCTAGTTTGTACTCCTGCATTAGGATCGGTTCAGGAGAGGAGTGGGCCAAAGGACCTGTGCCAATGGGTGCAACTTCATCTGTCTAAGTATCAGTCAGTGTAGTTCCCTATTTTTTTCTACTCTTCCTGGTCACTTCCATTTCCCTCATGATTACATGATGCCCCTTCAGGTTGTTCTTCAGGTTCTCCAGAAGTTCCTTCATTAGTGAGCCCTATATCATAGTCTCATCCTACAAACCATTCTCGACCATGTTGTTAGATTCATCAAAAATTACATGAACATTTTCTTCAACACACATGGTTCTTTATTAAATACTTTGTAAGTGGTGAGTAACCCAAAAAAACTCTCTCATCACTTCTGTCATCAAACTTTCCTAGAGCCTATTTTCCATTGTTGTGAACAAAATATTTACTCCCAAAAGCTCTTAAGTGAATGATGTTAGGCTTTCTTCCTCGAAGTAACTTATAGGAAGTCTTATCAAGAATGGGTTTGACCATGCACCTATTTAACAAGTAGCAAGCAGTATTGATTGCCTCAGTCCAAAATCTCTTAGGCAATCCATTGGCAATCAACATAGTCCTACCCATATATTCTAAAGATCTATTTTTTATTTCCACAACACCATTTTATTATGGAGTTTTGGGTTCAAATATGTTATGATCTATACCATGAATGCTACAGAATTCAAGAAATTTGGAGTTTTCAAACTTAGTCCCGTGGTCTGGTCTTATACTTGATACAACACTCACTAGTTTCTGTTAAATCATTTTGACAAACACACAAAATACATCAAAAGTTTCATCCTTAGATTCTAGAAACAATGTACATGTGTACTTAGAGAAGTCATCAACAATCACAAACACATACTTTTTCCTCCCATGCTTTTAACTCTCATTGGTCCTCATAGGTCCATGTGAAGAAGTTCCAGGGGTTTGGAAGTACAGAAACTTTCTTAGATTTAAAGGATGAACTTACATGTTTATCTCTGACACAAGCATCACAGACTTTGTCTGATGTGAACTCAACTCTTGGTAGGCCAAGGACTAAGTCCTTTGCTGTCAGCTTGTTGAGTTGAGACAGACTAGCATGTCCTAGTCTTCTATGCCACAATAGTGGATCATCTTCCACTACACTTGAACATGTATTCTCATTCTAAGGAAGATACATAATAGATATCTTGTAGACATTATTATGTCTCTTGCCTTTCAGAACAATTTCATCAGTATCCAGCGAGTCCAAATTGTGAAATTAAATTTTACCTTATTGCCTTTATCACACATTTGAGAGATATTGAGAAGGTTATGCTTAAGTCCCACTACATAGTACATATCTTCTATAGCATAAGAGAGTGACTTACAAACTTTACCAATACATGTTATTTGTCCTTTCTTCCTATTTCCAAATGACACACTCCTTCCTTGGAAGGCTATCAGTGAGAGAAAATTTTTCTTTTCACCAGTCATATTTCTTGAGCATCCACTATCTAGATACCAGTCCTGATTGCTTTCTCTCATGTTAGCATGCAAAAAAAAATTACAAGATAGTTTTGGGAACCAAGACAAGCTTGGGTCCCTTTTTGTTGGAAAAAGAATGAATCGTATCTCTTCTTGCACATAAGGGCGGAGTGTTAACTATTCTTTTCTTATTGACTTTAATCCAACTTAGTTTGAGTAGAGGGATTGATTGTGGGTTTTTCTTCCTTCTCCACATGTTTATGTAGCCCAAAGGTATTTTTTAACTGAGCATGAACTAAGGCAGGGCAAGTATCTGAGATGTCCCACCTTCCGACAGTGAGTGCACATCTTATTATTAGAAATTCCTACATACTTAGGATCAAACACAGGTACATGTTTCTTATATCCAATTCATGATTTATTAGAGCTACAATTTTCATTCAGCCAATCCAGTGCATCAGAGGATCTATGCCACTTGCTTAGCCTAGATAGTTCATACTTTGCTTTTTCAAGGTACTCTTGCAGTATTATTTTTCCTGCAGTCAGCATCATACAAACTATTTTTGAACTCTTTCAGTTCTTTTTAAAGATTGTTTTGTAGATCACTCATTATTCCTTATCATTAGCAGCAGATTGTTGCTCGGTATGAGAAGTGAGCTCAAGGACTTGGTCCTTAAGGTTTTTGACTTGTCCTTCAAGATCATCTTTGTCAGATTCAAGCCTTTTGATTTCAAGCGTAGCACATAAAAGGTTGCTTACTAACGGATTATTTCCAGCACTTATCCTATCCATCTCACTCATCATGGTAACTATTATGGCCATTAACTATTTTTTAGACATAGCATGGATATTTTCTTTCAAGTTCGAGACATTTGCTTGATTTGATTATCTTCAGCCTTTGAATCGCTCATAACCGTCATTCCTATCACTTTCTCTTCTGTCTAGCTTTCTTCAATTGGCATTAGCGCAACCTTAATGTTTTTATTTCCAAAATCATCCTCCAATGTCCTTCATATATCATGAGCAGAGATGCGAGAGGACACCTTGTGGAGAAAATTCCTTGGTAGACTTCTATAAAGTAGATCATTTGTCTTAGCATTTTCTGGATCATCTGACGATCCTCGACATCATATTACTCCTCTCTCTTGATACTCTTGTTTCCATCACTATCCACTTTGGTGGAGGTAATTGGTCCATGATTGACAATTATCCATAGATCAAAATCAATAGCCTGAAGGAACACTTCCATATGCATCTTCCATTCATCATAGTGATGTCCATCAAAATAAGGGGGTCTTCCAATGTACATTCCTCGTTGGGCAGGGGGTTCAACTTCAACAACCTTGAGTGAATCGATCATAACATAAAGACTAATAGCCTTGTCCTTCTTCTCCTTCTCTTCATCACTTCCATTGTCTTCATATGCTGCTAGAAAGGTATGTTTTATGTTCTCGGTGAACCCCTTGCCTAGGATTTTGCCTTTGTCTAGGCCTTGCTCTTTTATCTTTTCCATTTTCGCTTTTTAAGCTCTTTCTTCCTTCAATTCAATTTCCAGTTTGTTGCATGTGTAACACCCATCATATGTAGACTTGTCAATCTGCTTAGGTTTGCCATTGTTTTCTCTCTTAGATGCATTCTTGGAATTCTTCATGAACTTTTTGAACTTAGCAACACATTGTTAGGTCCAGTTCATCATTGTCAGACTCACGTTCTTCGGATGCCTTGAGAAGGGAGAATCCTTAGAACCTTGCTAACCAGTTCTTCAAAAGTAAATACCTTTCCCAGTGACTTTAGTTTATTTTTTATTATAGTGAACCTAGTCATCATCTCCTGAATAGGTTCAATATCCTACATAGAGAATAGCTCATAGTTCCTCATGAGCAACTCAATCCTTGATCTATTCACTTGATCTATTCCTTCATGAGCAGTCTAAAGTGCATCCCAGATCTACTTTGCATTGGAGCATGCATATATCCTGTTGTACTCATCAGGACCAAGTCCACAGATGATGATTCTTGGCCTTTACATTCTTTTCCATCATCCTGAAATATGCTGCTACAATTCAAAAGGGTCTTTGGGAACAGTTTCATTTTGTCCATTTTGTTTGGTGGTAGTTAGTGGTCCTCGATTCACTATTGTCCGTAGTTCATAGTCATCAACCATTAGAAAATCTTCCATTCTTACCTTCCACCAACTATAATATTTTCCGTCGAACAGAAGTTGTCTAGTAGTTGACTGTCCTTCGTTAATTCCAGGTGGAGCTCTCATTTTGCTTCCAAGATCTCTCTAGGTGTTAACCATGTTTAAGAGAACCTGCTCTGATATCAATTGTTAAATTGAGCCTTCCTAACTTACTAAAGAAATTGGCTCTTTGCCTTACTCCTTAAGTTTAAATTAAATAAACAGTAAAAAAAACAAGAACAATAATTTTTACATGAAAAATCACCCGGCTTAAAGATGCAAAAACCACGACCTACCACATAGGATTTTAAGTTCAACTTAACTAGAACAAATAAGCCAAATGTACTGATTACAAGACCAGTAAATCAATACCCACACACTTCTCCTACTTCAACTACTTGAATGAATTACAAGTTACTCTAACTTGCATGCTCAAACAATTACTCCAACTAACAAGTTTTGAATGATATCTTGATTACAACTCAATTTCCTAATACACATGAACTAACAGACTCAAGTAGAACGCTGACACTGATGATCAACTTGAGTGCTGAACTGGAAATGTTGTATGTTCTTCAGTTGATGTGCAAAAGGATGGTCTTCTCAGTCTATAGGGAAAGTATTTTACTTCCTAGTACTCCGAGATATTTAGGAGTCCTACACACAATCAACTTTTTGTTTGACGTCAATCCTAATGTTCCAAGGACTCCACAAATCTTGTGAATCTTGTCTCTCACTTATGTGGGCAAATATTCTTGAACAACAGTCCTTATCGCATCAAGAGTCCTTTCCAACAATCTCAGACTGTAGTAACTTTGTGTAACAGTTACTACCTTTTAAGAACCTTCAGCAGCTACCTTGAGGACTAGCTCTTAGCACACGTTCAACAGCTACATTGAGGACCTGGTTCTTAGCACATGTTCACCGGACATACTTTGTTAATCATCAAAACCTCAATTCTCAACAACCAAATTAACTAGTAGATGTATTCAATATGTTTGCACATATATTCCTCTCTCTTTTCCATGCTAAATATATATATATATATATATATATATATATATTCACCTTATTAATTTACTTAATTATGATAAGTTGATATGGTTTGACGTAAATGCTCGATGCGAGTAAGTTTTTACCCTCTCAAAAGGTTGCATATGCCAATAGAATGCCCAGCTTTCCTCAATTTGGAACCTAGGTTGACATAAAATGCTTTCCCGTTCAGAAATCTATATTCTATCTTTAGGGCCTTGTCACATACCCAAAATCCCACTGGAGGTAGCCATGATAGCACCTAGTCTATAAGACTATGTAAGACTAACACACAAGAGAATTTGATAGAAATAACGACTAAAAATATTATATAAAGTTGATAAGTCTCATAACATCCTCAATATTGAACAATAGTAACGATGTTCTCAAAAACCCGGTGAAACTGAGCCATAAGCTCTACAGAGAATATGCTAATACTTTATAATACAATACTGTCTGAACTGGAAAAACAATTGTCATAACCCCAATTTTCCACCTTAGGATGTCATGATGGCACCTAATCTCTAAGACTAGGTTAGTCTAAAATGTATAAAGAAATAGCGAAAATAAAAATAAAAACCATTAAACTATCATAATAAACCTCAACAGTGCAGCTCACAAATAACTCCCAAAATCTGGTGGATCTTTACAGAATATTCTAAAACATCTACTACAACACTGTCTGATAAAGGAAATAACAGTAATGAGGAGATAACGGAAGGTGACTCTCACCGCGTGGCTTCAAGTAGTTCCCCTACTAGCAACACTCGTATCAAGCCCACCTTATCTCAACCACATCTGTATCAACCCCTATGTCACGCCCCAAACCGGAAGAGGCATGGCCGACACCCGGTGCCATATTTGGCATGAGCGTACCACTCTATAACTGTGAACTCTGGAGGGGTAACCCTCAACTTAGGCCAATGAGGCCATCTTCTGAATCATCTGAAAATATCGTCTCTCTCATCTGTGGGATAAACATACCCAAAAGCTCATATATATATAAAACTATGCAGGCTGATGAGGTCGCCATGAACATCTATTGATATACGAAATATATAGGACTCATCTACAAGCCTCTATAGATAACTAAACTGTACCATGGTCGGGACAGGGCCTCGACTTAACCCTCAAATCTATATATATAAAATGGACTCCAAGGTCTAGACCTGGTAACTCCGGGAAAGTGGAGCTTACCAACCAAGCTGATGTTTGGTTCTGTCTTCTGGGAAGGTCTATCCAACTATCTATCAGGACCTACAAGCATGAAATGCAGCGTCCCCAGCAAAATGGACGTCAGTACGAAATAATGTACTGAGTATGTAAGAATACAGAATAACCAAATGCTGAAACTGAGCTGATAATATAATAATTAAAAGTAACTGGGAGTCAGAGATAATCTGAAGATATGCTTAGCTGCTGATACTAACTTATCTCTCTCAATATAGTAAGTAAAATATATGTCCGGCCTTGTAAGGCTCAATATGTGTAATTGCTATGCTGTAGTAGGCTCGCTCATAGGCGCTCAGCCGCAGTAGGCTCGGTATATAACTTACCATCTGATATGAGGTTGTCCAATAGGGGCCTACCCACCGATTATAGCTCGGTGGTGGTTAAAATATTGTAATGCCGTATATATACACATACTCTCCGCTCTCTTGGCTAAAAGAAGACAATACTTAACTAAAAAGAAATTCCCAATAAGGGAGAATACTGTAACTTATGAGACAAGGATAATATGAATAAATTCAGGACTACGAACATATCTTTATGTCTCGTTATCAAACACATGTAGGTACGATATCACGCCAAAATAAAGGAAAGGTTTAGCCTTAACATACCTTTACTCCGTTGAGTCCTTAATACCTTCCAAGAAATTCTTCAAACAACTCAACTCAATCTACCACAGCATAAGGAGATTCAAAATCAGTGCTGAGTAAAGGCTAAGTCAGCAGCGTAAACTAATAGCTCGTTTACGTAAGCATCTCCCCTGTAACTAGGCCTTCCTCCAATACCATATACCAAAAACAACAAGAACACAACAATAAAAACATTTATGCATCATTTTCCAACCTTATCTCCATCACAATATACCACAAAATAGCCCACACTCCCTATTCACTTCATACATAAAACGACAACAAAAGTAGTGTCAAACAACTTAAAAAATGTAACGATGAACGACGAGACCACCATTCCGTCATTATGTGGTGTTTCTCCACGCCCTTTCTCCTCCAAAACTCCATAAAACATTAGAGCACAAGAGGCCAACACGAGTGGACTACAAAACAGTCCACTAAAAGTGAAATAAATCAAACTCACGGCTTCAGATCACCGTCCCGTGAGTTCTAACTATTAGGAAACGAATTTATCAACCTTCCTTGATATTTAAAAGCTTAAATAGAGAAAGTAGGCATTTTATTAACTATGAAGTACCTTCCAAAACTCAAAATACAAAGAAAAAGAGAGGCGATATAGCATACTTACGTCGTATGGATCGTTCTAATATTATCGCTTCTTGATTTTTTACCCGGGATGTTAATCTTCTTTGAAATCCTTGTAGAGAGATTAAGGGTAAGTTTTTGGGGGTTCTCTGGTCGTGTTCTATGAAAACATGAAGAGAAAGACGATTTAAAGCCTATATATATATATATATATATATATATATATATTTATATCAACTTTTGAAAAGTCAAAGAGGTGCTAGCTTGGCACCCTAACATTGGCCCTTCTTCCGACACTTATATCTTTTTATCCGGATGTCGTATTAACAAGCGGTTAAGAGAGTTAGAAAATAAATTTCAAGAACTTCAATTTGGTATATAATATTTCTGAAAAAGACCTCATATGACACACGAAATGTATTGCTCAAAAAGCTTTAGTGACACACCTGTGCGGTCTGCGCAATCTCGCCAAACTGCCAATATCTCTCTACTTCGATGTCGTATCGACAACGGTTTAATGCGTTAGAAATAGAATTGAAGATCATCAATCTGATAGGTAGATCATCCCCTAATTCCAAGTATATTGGGAGAAAATCTCAGCTACATTTGACCAAAGTTTCAACACATTTATGAATGCAACTTGTGATGACCTTTTCCAACTTTTGTTCCACAACTCGCTTGACTTCAAAACATAACACACGAATATCATACGACTAAAATAACTCATAAAATAATCTCATTATAATGTTAAGAACCCTAGTCTCACCCCAAAAGCACATGTTATAACATTCCCAACTTGTCGACTTTCAACGAAACTTATTTTCTTCAATTCGTTTAGCTTCAATATGTTAACATGATTAACTAATTTTATAAACTTTTCAAAGATGATTTCATTTCTAAGCTTGCACCAATTGACTTACAACGTACTCTTACGTACGAAAACGTGGGGTGTAACATCATTCTCCCCTTTGGTACATTCGTCCTCGAATGTTGACTTATGCGCTTATCAGTCTCATAACCTATAGCTGTTATGAATATTTAATATTGTCCTTGCCGGCTAGGCAACTGTTCTGTGAATAAATCCGAAGGCCAGGGCATTCCCCCCTTTAGGCCTCTTTCTCACACCATGACTTGTTGTCAGAATTCTTCCAATCTCGTAACTGTTGCGACCTTCTGTCATGTAGCCTGTATGACTTTGTCCTCGTATGTGCACCAATGCGACTCTTCTTTCCTTTTTCCTCCAGCTTTTAGCCAATATCTAGGCCTCACTTTCGGAACATATACAGAACTATGACAAATTGTTCCTTCCAGTATGTATAGGTGTACTGAAGTTCTTTGTTCGGTACTTTGTCGAACTTATGACTGTTGCTATATCTTGTTTCGTAGCCTTGTATATCTATCCTTATGTCTTTACTACATCTAGGTAGGTTATACTATACCATAACACTTACTTCGGTTTATTATTACCGAGGTTTGCTACCCAACTCTAGGTTACTCTCTCGCTACTTATCCTATATGTATAAATCTAAGTCCTTTAGTTCTTCTTCATTACTGTTCATCTTAAGAATAACGGCCTAATCTCATCTCATACTTTGGAACATTTATCCACCTATTGTTGATTCACCTTAATGTTGATCTATAATCTACCACTGATAACTTGAAACCTCATACGTAATACATTATCGTTAGGGCTCACGTCTCATGAGGGAACATCTGGATTGTGTATGCACTAAAGGTGCAAGTATTATAGTAGAACTTCAAGTTGTGGACGTGAATTCCACCTATGTGGAAGGAAGGTTATGAAAGCGACAGAAGATACAATGCAAGATTTAAAGAAAAAAAAGGTAAAGGTAAAGAAGGTAGAGATACTAAAGTGCAGAAGGTTGTTTATTAAACAGGGCCACGTCGTCAAGAACTCTCTCTCTATTAGTGCCCTCACGTGTTGCTATATAAGCCCTCTGGATAGCTGTAATTTTTGCTAATTGAAAGCATCTCTATATTATTAGCAAACATAAGTCTTGGCTTGAACTCTTATGACTCAGCTCTATAGCATGATTTGGATTTGAAAGAAGGGTAACAGACCCCTAAATGCCTTGTAGCTTCCTATTTATATAATGTGCTGCACAACACATCTATAAACAAGGCTCTACTAGACACGGCTTGTAGACTCCCTAGGATGAAACTGCTCTGGTACCAAGTTTGTCACGTCCCAAACCTGAAGAGGCGTGGCTGGCACCCGGTGCCACATTTGGCCCGAGCATACCACTCTGTAACTGTGAACTCTGGAGGGGTAACCCTCAACTTAGGCCGATGAGTCCATATTCTGAATCATCTTAAAATATCGTCTCTCTCATCTATGGGATAAACATACCCAAGAGCTCATATATACATACATACATACATATATATATATATATATATATATATAACTATGCAGGCTGATGAGGCCGCCATGAACATCTACTGATATACAAAATATATAGGACTCATCTACAAGCCTCTATAGATAACCAAACTATACCATGGTCGGAACAAGGCCTCGACTTAAAACGACAACAAGAACACAACAATAAAAATATGTATGCATCATTTTTCAACCTTCTCTCCATCACAATATACCACAAAACAGCCCACATACCCTATTCACTTCATACATAAAACGACAACAATAGTGTCAAACAACCTAAAAAATGTAACGACGATCGACCAGCCCACCATGCCGTCATTATATGGTGTTTCTCCACGCCCTTTCTCCTCCAAAACTCCATAAAATATCAGCACAAGAGGCCAACAAGAGTGGACTACAAAACAGTCCACTACAAGTGAAATAAATCGAACTTACTGCTTCCATCGTCCCGTGAGTTCTAACTATTAGGAAACGAATTTATCAACCTTCCTTGATATTTAAAAGCTTAAATACATAAAGTAGGAGTTTTTTTAACAATAAAAATACCTTCCAAAACTCAAAGTACAAAGAAAAAGAGAGGCGATATAGCGATACTTACATCGTAGGGATCGTTCTAATATTATCGCTTCATGATTTCGTACCCGGGATGTTAATCTTCTTTGTAATCCTCGTAGAGAGCTTAAGGGTAAGTTTATGGGGGTTCTCTGGTCGTGTTCTATGAAAAAATGAATAGAATGACGATTTAAAGCCTATATATATCAACTTTTGAAAAGTCAGAGAGGTGTAGCTCGGCACCTAGCATTGGCCATTCTTCCTACGCTTATATCTTTTTATCCGGATATCGTATGAACGAACGGTTATGAGTATTAGAAACTACATTCCAAGAACTTCAATTTGGTATATAATATTTCGTAAAAAGACCTCATATAACACAAGAAATATATTTCTCAAAAACCTTTAGTGACACACTTATTTGTCTATGCAGTCTGCATAGTCTCGCAAAACTGCAAATATCTCTCTACTCCGGTATCGTATGACAAACGGTTAAATGAGTTAGAAATTAAACTCGTAGATAGTCAATTCGATAGGTAGATCATCCCCTAATTCCAAGTATATTGGGAGAAACGCTTAGCTACATTTTACCTATGTTTCAACACATTTATGAATGCAACTTGTGATGACCTTTTCAACTTTTGTTCCACAATTCGCTTGACTTCGAAACATAACACACGACTATCATACGACTAAAATAATTCATAACATAATATCCTTATAATGTTAAGCACCCTATTCTCACCCCAAAAGTACATTTTATAGCATTCCCAACTTGTCCACTTTCGACGAAACTTATTTTCTTCCATTTGTTTAGCTTCTAAGCCTTCAAACCCTCTTGGTACTTGGTATTCTTGATCTTAAATATTTGTAACCTCCACGTTAACATGATTAACTAGCTTTGTAAACTTTTCAAAGATGATTTCATTTCTGAGCTTACATCAATTGACTTACGACGTGCTCTTACGTACGAAAACATGGGGTGAAACACCCTAGCCTTATACCACCGCATGTGTATCAATATCACAACTTGCACCACAGGTGCCCATATGCCACAACATCCCACAAAGTTAACAATACCATTATTTCCAATATAAATAGCCCATGGCTCAACCACAACGTCTACAAGAATTTTAACAATAACATAATGAATGAGAATGCTCAACAAGGAAATGTATCTAAACAATTAACCAAAAGTGACTTAATATAATCAGACAATGCAAGGGAAAACAATTACAATAGATAAAGCTTTGATCTTTTCAAAATTTCCAAAAAGTCAACAAAAATCAACCCCGGGCTCGCTCGGACAAAACCTAGGTCCAAGGATAGATTTCGACTACCCATAACCCCATGAATCTATATATGTATTTTATTTTTAAATCCGAGTCCAAATCAACTCTCAAAACTCAATTCTTCGTTTTTCAAAAACTTGACAAAATTTCCTAATTTTCCTTTTTGAGTCACATAAATCTATGTTAAATCTAATATATTTTCTTGAAATATAGTTGAAAATTAATTAGAATCACTTATCCAATGTTGGTAGATGAAAATCCCGTCTCCAAATCACCTCCTATCGAGTCTAGGGTTCTAAAATGTGAGAAATGAGACTAAATCCCAACTTTACAACCTTTATGTCCAGCTTCAGATATCCCATTTGCGACACAAGGTTCGCATTTGCTAACCCCCGCAAATGCGAATCAGGGATCGCATTTGCGAATCCTGACAACCTCAACAGAAGTCGCAATTGCGAAGCTGGCTACCATTGCAAAAGCAACCAGGTACTGTGGTGCCGTTCCTACGATTAGGCTTGCTTTCACGGAGTCCCTTGCTTTGTTCTTTTCCTTCTGACTTTGCAAATGCGAAGGGGGAAGTCGCAATTGCGACATATGACCAGCCCCTATCCCCTTCGCAATTGCGAGGCTAGTGCTTGCAATTGCGACAACAGAGCACCAGCATACCAACAATTCCATTTTCAATTCAAATCATTCTGCAACACGACCGTAACTCATCTGACCCTCGGGGCTCCAAATCAAACATCCACACAAGTCCAAAAAAATCATATGAACTCCCTCGCGTGATCAAAATACAAAAATAACATCTAGAACTATGAATTGAACAACAAAATGCATGAATTTCAAAGTAAAGTTCAAAAACTTCTAAAATTGCAACTAACCATTCGAATCCTATCAAATCAACTCCAAATGATACCAAATTTTGCAGACAAGTTCTAAATAGTATAACAGACCTATTCCAAGTTCCAAAATCAAATTCCAAACCCGATAGCCAAAAGTCAACATGCGGTCAAACTTCTAAACCTCAAATTGCTAATTTTTGGCAAAATAACACAAATCAACTTACGGACTTCCGAAATCGATTCCAGGAATACGCCCAAGTCCAAAATCACAATACGAAGCTATCAGAGCCATCAAAATACCGTTCTGAGGTCATTTTCATAAAAGTTAAAGTTTGATCAATATTTCTAGCTTAGGCTTCTATGCCAAGAGCCAAAGGGTCTAAATCAATCTGAAACCTTTCCAAGACGAAATCAATCAACCCCGCAAGTCATAACACCAAAATTACACATGTGTGAAGCATCAAAAGTGGAAACGGGCACAAATACACAAAATGGTCGGTCCAGTAGTTACATTCTCCCACTCTTAAAACAGATATCCGTCCTCGATTGTTCATAGAGACATACCTGAAGTGACAAAAAGGTGAGGAAAAAGACTCCACATGTCGTGCTCAGTCTCCCAGGTCGCTCCTCGACCGGTGACCCCTTCAGTGAACCTTTGAAGTAATGTTCTTTGATCTCAACTTCCAAGATAGCCACTGACTCCTCAACATAAGTCAAATCCATGTCCAATTGAACTGAGCTGAAGTCTAAAACATGAGACGGATCACCATAATACTTTCGGAGCATGGAAACATGGCACACCGAATGAACTGTCAATAAGCTGGGTGGCAATGCAAGCTTGTAGACCACCTCCCCAACTCTCTCAATGATCTCAAAAGGATCGATGTACCTAGGTCTCAACTTTCCCTTCTTCTCGAACCTCATCAAACCTTTCATGGGATCTTGATTTAAGTTGACTTTCTCCAAGGAATTTAGAACTAAATCCTTGCCGAATAACTTAGCCTCTCCCATCTCAAGCCAACCAACTAGAGAACGGCACCGTCTCCCATACAGGGCCTCATAAGGATCTATCTAAATACTCGATTGGTAGCTGCTGTTGTAGGCGAACTCTGCAAGCGGCAAGAACTGATCCCAAGAAACCCCAAAATCCATAACATAGGCACAAAGCATATCCTTTAATATCTGAATAGTGCGCTCAGACTACTCGTCCGTCTAGGGGTGGAATGTTGTACTCAACTCAACTCGTGCACCTAAATCATGCTACATAACTCTCAAGAAATACGATGTGAACTATGTGCCTCAAGCGGAGATAATGGATATCAGCACACCGTGGAGACGAACAATCTCACGGATATAGATCTGAGCTAGCTGCTTCGAAGAATAGGTGGTCACCATCAGAATGAAATGAGCTGACTTGGTCAACCTGTCCACAATCACCCATACAACGTCGAATTTTAAAAAAAAATCCGTGAGAGCCCAACAACGAAATCCATGGTAATACGCTCCCACTTCCACTCGGGAATCTCATGTCTCTAAAGCAAATTGCTCGACCTCTGATGCTCATACTTTACCTGCTGACAGTTCAAGCACCGAGCCATATACTACACTATATCTTTATTCATTCTCCTCCACTAATAGTGCTACCTCAAATCATGATACATCTTAGCGTCACTCGGATGAATGGAGTACCCACGAGCTGTGGGCCTCCTCAAGGATCAACTTATGCAACTCATCTACATTGGGCACACAAAATCGGCCCTGCATCCTCAACACCACATCCTCTCCAATAGAAACCTCATTCGCATCGTCGTGCTGCATTGTTTCCCTAAGGACAACCAACTGGGGGTCGTCATACTAATGCTCTCTGATGCACTCATATAAGGAAGACCGAGAAACTATGCAAGCAAGAATCCAGTTGGGCTCCGAAACATCCAATCTAACAAAATGATTGGCCAAGGACCGAACATCTATGGCTAGTGGCCTCTCTGCTTCCGGTAAATATGCCAAACTGCCCATACTCCCCCCTTTTTGACTCAAGGCATCGGCCACCATATTGGCCTTCCCTGGATATTACAGAATAGCGATATCGTAGTCTTTAAGCAAATCTAACCATCTCTGCTGTCGCAAGTTAAGATCTTTCTGCTTGAACAGATGCTGGAGACTTAAGTGGTTGGTATAGACCTCACATGAAACACCGTACAAGTAGTGCCTCCAAATCTTCAATGGATGAACAATAGCTGCCAATTCCAAGTCGTGCACCTGATAATTCTCCACATGAACCTTCAGCTGTCAAGACATGTAGGCAATCATCCTACCATCTTGCATCAACACCGCGCCAAGCCCAATACGTGATGCATCACAATACACAGTGTAAGATCCTAAACACGTAGGCAACACCAACACTAGGGCTATAGTTAAAGCAGACTTGAGCTTTCAAAATCTTGCCTCACACTCCTCAGAACATCTGAAAGGAGCACCCTTCTAGGTCAATCTAGTCATAGGTGCAGTAATAGATGACAAACCCTCTACGAAACAGCGATAATATCCTGCCAAACCAAAAAAACTTTGAATCTCAGTAGATGGGCCAACTCTAAACTGCTTCAATCTTCTTCAGATCTACCTTGATCCCCTCACTCGACACCACATGACTAATAAACGCCACTGAATCAAGCCAGAATTCACACACTAAGAATTTTGCATATAACTTCTTCTCTCTCAAGGTCTGCAGTACGATCCTCAGATGCTGCTCATGATCCTCTTGACTACGAGAATACACCAAGATGTCGTCAATAAACACAATGATGAATGAATCAAGATATGGCTGGAATATAGTGTTCATCAGGTGCATAAATGTTGCTGGGACATTGGTCAGTCCAAATGACATCACAAGAAACTAGTAGTGACCATACTGAGTCCTAAAAGTAGTCTTTGGAATATCCGAATCCCGAATCTTCAGCTGATGATACCCTGACCTCAAATAATCTTCAGCTGATGAAACCCTGACCTCAAATCAATCTTTAAGAACATTCTAGCACCCTGAAGTTAGTCAAATAAGTCATTAACGCGCGCTAATGGGTACCTGTTCTTCAGTGTAACCTTGTTCAACTGCCTATAATTAATACCCATCTGCATAAAACCATCCTTCTTCTTAACAAACAGAACTGGAGCACCCTAAGGTGATACCTTAGGCCAGATAAAGCCATTATCAAGCAACTCTTGCAGTTTCTCCTTTAAATGAGCTGAGTGCCCGGCAACAAGTTAATACCAAAATTGATATCTCTATCGGGTGGCATGCCCGAAAGATCTACTGGAAGTACATATAGGAAGTCCCTCACTATTGGAACTGACTCAACGGTAAGAGTATTTGCACTGACATCTCTCACAAAGGATAAATATGAATCACACCCCTTCTCAACCATTCGCAGAGCCTTTAGAAAGGACACAACCCTGCTAGGAATATAATCCAATGTACCCCTCCACTCTAACCGTGGGAAACCTGGCATAACTAGTGTCACAGTCTTGGCGTGATAATCCAGAATAGCGTGATATGGAAACAACCAGTCCATGCTCAAGATCAAATCAAACTCTACCATATTGAGTAGAAATAGATCAACTCCAGTCTCAAAACCACCAATAACAACTAAATATGACTGATACACATGGTCCATAATAATAGAATCTCCAATAGGCATGGACACATACATAAGAGAACTCAAAGAATCACGAGATATATCCAAATACGGAGCAAAGTAAGATGACACATATAAATAAGTGGATCCCAAATCAAATAAGACTGATACATCCCTACGACAAACCAGAACCATAAGTGTATGATTGTGAAAAATGTAAGAGCCACTTGAATTGAAAAAGAAAGAAAAAAATAAGTGTATGGTTGTGAAAAATATTCCATGATAGTGGTAACTCTTTATGTAATTGTGCTTAAAGAAGTAGGGAGTTAACGCATATTGATGTGAAGGTGGAGTTATGGTTTAACATAAGTGTGGGGTTTTGAACAGTTAATTGTATGTAACAAAGTGCTTAGGGAGGTGTAGTCACTCTTGTATCTAAATGTATCCTACCCATCCTGCAGCCTACATTACAACCAATTAAAGTCCTACTTGATCCTTGACTGAATGAGCTCAATTAGTAGAGTAGTACACTACAAGAAAGCCTATAGTGCATCTTTTGTGGCATATGAATGTTACTTTCGAGAGTGAGTGAATACTATATTTAATTGAGTTCCTAATTGTTCTTGAATTTTATTGCGTGTGGAACTACTCTCTATTGTTGTGTGAGGGCACATGATTCATGAAGGAAAGGTAATGTCGTTGACCTCCATTTTAGAGTAAGTGAGTGGGTTGTGAAAAATGCATGGTGCTTTTGAGTCAAATCTTGAGGCGAGGATGTTACGGTATTGTACTTAATCTATTTTAAATATTCTTGATGTGATGAGTTATGAGAGTTGTTGAAAAACGTTGTGTCTATATAAAGTGTAGTTTGATTGCTTGAGGACGAGCAATGGTTTAAGTGTGGGGTGTTGATGGTAGGCTATAATTACGTGTTTTAGTCGCTTATTGCACTCTAATTCGCTGTACTTTATTTGTGTTTGAGCTTTAATTGGTAGTGTTTTGCACTTATGATGTGGTTTATGCCTTGTAGGAGTGATTTCGAGCTATGTAGATGTTGTGGAGTTAATTCGAGCTATTTGGATCTTCGAAGTCTGAGTAAAAGCCCAAGGGATTAAGCCGGGATCGTATTCGGGGGTCGAGGACCAAGTCTGGACGTCAAAACACAAGAAAAGTTCATACTCTAAGAAAACTTCACAACTGCGGCGCGTGGAGCGTTTCGGCTGCCCAAATCCTGCTTCCTGTCAATTGTTGAGCTCTCTGGATTTCCCCACTAATGCCCCGCGTGGTGCGTCACCCCATGTGGTGCGCCTGTGTAATTTTTACAAAGTCAATGTCCTATTTCGACTAGGAGAAGGTGGTTTCATCTAGGGCCGACCCTACTTGGTATAAGTACATGGAAAAACGTTATTTTCAGGACTTTTGACATGCTTTCAATCTAAGGAGGCTAAGGAGGAGTGGGAAGAACACAAGCACAAGGATTTCATCATTCCTTCCTCACTCAAGACCTGAGTTTGGATTGAATTTATGTTTTCCTATACTTTACTTTTATTTATGATGAATTTCTCCATATCTATAGAGTAGTTCCATTTAGGGTTTGATAGATTTTTTGTATTGATGATTGTTTGTGGATTATAACTCTAGTTTTATGTATTGAAGCATTTTTGGATGATTTAATTGTTGCATCTATATTCACTAGTTCATGTAATCGAGAGAGGCATAAATTTTGATATCTTTGTATTATACTGTCGTTTGAGCTCATTAATTCTTCTTAGTAATCGAAAGAGTCTAGTTGAATCATTGATTAAACCTAGTTAGGAGGATAATCGAGAGAAGTTCTCCTAAAGACTAATCCACTGCGCATTCTTGCATATCTTCACATGCTTAAATTGGTTCATCTTCTTAGGTTAAAACTTAATCGGGAGAGGAGTTTTTGTTGAACGTTTGAACTAATAATTTAGTGAATACGACTCACTTAAATAGTAGAAGTGAATTATCTAGAAATAGATCCCAAACAATTATCTTGCACATATCCTATCAAAACCCTATCTTCTCCATTGATAACCTTCTTTGTTTGTTCCTTGTTTCAATTGTCATTAGTCAATAGCTTTAGACTGTTAGTTAATTTTAGTTAGAAATCATATAAATATCAATTGTTGATCATCTAGGATAGCAACCAAGCTAGAAACTATGAGAATACTGTTTGAATCCAATCCCTGTGGATACGTCATTATACTATACTATATTTGATTAGCGAGCATAATTTAGGTGTGTGTTTCAAGCTCGTCACTCACATAGCATCTACCATGACGGGCTATAGCTAGGGCTCGAGTACCACTATATCCTCTAGTATCTCGAGGCCTCTTGGCCTCCCTGTCCTCTCTCTCACGGCCATGCATACTCTCCAACCTCCACGCAATCTCTACCACCTGCCGATACGGGATATCTATCTCCAACTCTCTAGCCATGCTGAATCTAATACCATACTTGAGCCCCTCGATGAATTTGCAGACTCATTATCTGACCATAGAAACCAAGGCAGGTGCATGTCTGGACAACTCACTGAATCTGATGGCATACTCTGACACGGTCATAGTACCCTAGCACAGCTGCTCAAACTTCGTGCGACATGCATCCCCAAGGGTCTAGGGAACAAACTCTCTCAAGAATTTCTCTGAAAACTGAGTCCACGTGAGTGAAGTTGCATTAGTTGGGCTACCTTCCTCGTAAGCCCCCCTCCACTGATATACTTCTCCTGACAGCTGAAATATAGTAAAACAACTACGCTCGTCTCCACAATACCTATGGTGCGGAGAATATGGTGGCACTTCTTCAGAAAATCCGGCGCATCTTCTGTAGCTAGGCCAATGTAAGTAGGAGGATGATACTTCTTGAACCTCTCAAGTGTCAGCTGCTCCTCCTCAGATGCCACCGCCCTAACCTCCGGTTGAACCGGAACAACAGGTTGCGCAGGCATAACCTCCTGGACATGATCAACATGGACTCGCTACTCTGGAGTACGGGCCACGAGAGTCTGAGCTCCTCCCCCAGCCTGAGATGTAGCTGGTGCAAGCGTAATCAACCCCGCCTGAACTAAAGTATTGAACATTCTCAAAAACTATGTTAAGGTCTCCTAAAATGCAGGGGTTATAACAGGCGCCTCGGGTGCCTGCCCCCCAACCGGAGCTACTGGTGGCTCCTTAGTCGCTATTCAGGCAGGTGCTCTAGCTGCACCACATGCCCCTCCTCGGCCTCTGCCCTGGCCCCAGCCTCTCCCAGCTCTAGCCAGGGGCACAGGTGTCTGATCGTCGGATTTAGCAGTGCGTGTCCTCATCATCTGTGAGAGAATAGAAAGTCAAAGATTCAGATTTCGAAGTCAACCAATTCGCACGATAAGCAATTAAAGAAGTAGAATTTCCTAACAGTTCCGTAGCCTCTCGAAGATAAGTACAGAAGTCTCCATATCGATCTGCTTGGACGCCACTTAACCTTCTTACGGCTCGTAAAACCTATGAACTTAGAGCTCTGATACAAACTTGTCACGACCCCAATTTCCCACTATAGGATGTCGTGATGGCACATAGTCTCTAAGACTAGGTAAGCCTAATATGTATAAAGAAAAAGCGAAAATAAAAATAAAAACCTCAATTTAAACCATTAAACTACTATAATAAATCTCAATAGCGCAGCTAACAAATAACTCCCACAATCTGGTAGAACCGAGTCATAAGCTCTACAGAATATTCTAAAATATCTACTACAACACTATATGATAAAGGAAATAACAGTAATGAGAAGATAATGGAAGGTGACTCTGAGGCCTGCGGACGTCGGGCAGGTATACCTTGAAGTCTCCTGAAAGCAGCTAATCCATCACGAGCAGATGCACTTGGATAGGCACAAAATTGTGCAGAAGCGTAGTATAAGTACACCACAACAACACCCAGTAACTATCAAGCCAAACCTCGATTGAGTAGTAACGAGGACAGGTATAGACACCTATTAGGACAAGATAAACGGAACAAAAATATAACAATTGGGAAGTAATGGAAAGCGGAGTTATGAACAAAAAGGCAACATGAAGGAAACACAAACGGGAACAACAAATTATCAAATACGGACAAAACTAGTAAGACAAGTAAAAATAAAAGTAACAAGAACCGTTCAACCAATAAATCTCTTCAATATGAAATGCATAACAAGAATCATAATCGAGGTACCGCCTCGTATTCACATCTTATAATTTCAATCACAATCTTTTCCGATATCACCGCGTGAGCCTTGCATTTAGTTTTAAAAATTATTTTCCTGAAATAGCTACACGCGTTTTAGCCCACCCTACCTCATCGCATGGCTTCAAGTAGTTCCCCTACTAGCAACAAGCAAATCAAGCCCACCTTATCTCATTGCATGCGTATTAACCTCTAATTTTATACCACCGCATGCGTATCAATATCACAACACAATAAGTGCCCATATGCCACAACTTGCCACAAAGTCAACAATACCAATATTTTCACCACAAATAGCCCAAGCTCAGCCACAATATGTACAAAAATTTTAACAATAACATAATGAATGAGAATGCTCAACAAGGAAAGGTATCTCAACAACTTACAATTTACCTCAATGTGATAACGGCTATTACAACTTCAACATCAATAACTCAACAAGATGATATTTCATGAAATGACAACTTCAATTAAAAGTGATTCAACAATTAAAAAGGTAACAAGACAATAAGGCAATAACTTCAACTAAAGCATATAAGAGAAAAATAACAAGAGGTAGGACAAGTGTTAACAATGTCAAATAAACAATGTAAGGGTATAGTAACACATGTAAGAGTAGATTAATAATGAGGGATATATCATATTATGACAATTCAATTATAAGCATGGAAAGAGTCTAAATAACCTAAACCGGTCAATTTTCACATATAGCCCCTGTATCCACTTGTCACCTTGGGTACACGGCCTTCACATAGCACAAATAGAACAATCAACCCAAATCCTAAGGGTAGTTCCCCCACACAAAGTTTGGCAAGATACTTACCTCAACTAGGTCAACTCGACCCTCGGAAATAGCTTTTCTCCTAAAATTTACCTCCACACGGCTCAAATATAACCAAAAGTGACTTAATACATCAAAAAATGCAAGGAAAAATAATTATAATAGATAAAGCTTTGATATTTACATCAAAACCCATAAAGTCAACAAGAGTCAACCATGGGCCTGCCCAAGTCAAAACCCGGGTCCAAGTGTAGATTCCGACTACCCATAATCCCATGAGTCTATATATGTGTTTTGTTTTCAAATCCGAGTCCAAATCGACTCTTAAAACTCAATTCTTCATTTTTCAAAAACTTGACAAAACTTCCCAATTTTCTCTTTGATTCACATAAATTTGATGTTAAATCTAAGATATAATCATGAAATATAGTTGGAAATTGATTAGAATCACGTATCCAATATTTGTAGATGAAAATGTCCTCTCCAAATCGCCTCCTACCGTGTCTAGGATTATAAAATGTGAGAAATGATACTAAATCCGTACTTCCATCCCTTAAGTCCAGCTGCTGACAACCTCAATAGAAGTCGCAATTGCGAACCTACCATCGCAAAAGCTACCAAGTGGTCGCAAATGCGACCCAAACCCAGGCCTGTTAACTTCACAAATGCGAAGAGGAAAGTTGCAATCCCCTTCGCAATTGCGAGGCTGGTGCTCGCAAATGAGACAACAGAGCATCAGCACACCAGCAATTCCATTTTCAGTTCAAATCATTTCGCGATACATCCGAAACTCATCCGAGCCTTCAGAGTTCCAAACCAAACATCCACACAAGTTTAAAAATATCATATGAACTCGCTCGCGCGATCAAAACACAAAAATAACATCTAGAGCTACGAATCAGACACCAAAATGCATGAATTTCAAAGTAAAGTTGAAGAACTTCTAGAATTTACTAAACGTCCGAATCCTATCAAACCAACTCCAAATGATACCAAATTTTGTACAAAAATTTCAAATAGCATAAAGGACCTATTCCAAGTCCCAAAATCAAATTCTGAACCAGACAGCCAAAGGTCAGCCTACAGTCAAACTTCTAAAACTTAAATTTATAATTTTCGGCAAAATAACACAAATCAACCTACGGACCTCCGAATTCGATCTCGGGCATACGCCCAAGTCTAAAATCATGATACAAAGCTATCGAAGGCATCAAAACACTATTCCGGGATCGTTTTCACAAAAGTCAAAGTTTGCTCAACATTTCTAGCTTAGGCTTCTAAGCCAAGAGCCAAAGGGTCTAAATTAACTGGAAACCCTCCTATAACGAAACCTATCAACCCTGCAAGTCATAACACCAAAGTTACACATGTGTGAAGCATCAAAAGAGGAAACATGATACAAATATATAAAACGACCGGTCTGGTCATTACAACAGTAATACAACTAAAGGCAGAAGGTGACTCTGAGGCTTGCGGGTGTCAAGCAGGTATACTTTGAAGTCTCCGAAATAGCTAGTCCAAACACCAATGCCCGTAGTACGTGGATCTGTACAAAAATGTATAGAAGTTATGGTACCTAGTAAGTATCAAGCCTAACCTCGGTACAGTAGTGAGAAGACCAGATCGAGACACCTACTAGACATAGAAGCCTGTGCAAGATACAACATAAAGCTAATAATATAAATGGCTATCAGTGGAAAGATTATTAATTTGCAACCAACAATGAAATAATAGAAACACAAATGGCAGCAAGAAGTGAACGGGTAATAAAGCAGCAACATAATCAGAACACAATGAGATATGAATGAACTCAAATAGGGAAAACAAATGACAATTTAAATAATCGAAATGTTTCCAACACATGGCTTACAACAAAAATTACCCCGAGGCACCATACCTCGTATCCACAATCATGAGCCACAATTCCAAATCTTACACGTATGGCACCTCGAGCCCAAAATAGCATTCACATTCGCACAGCAATGCACACATGCTATCATGTACATTGTATCCCTGTCAAATATCGATTTAAAATGTTTGAGAGATATTTCTAAACATAATAAAACATAATAACAATCTTGAATAAGAAAAAGTGTCAAATGAGATAATGAATTTGTTTTGGAGTCGATTAAAGTAAAATAAAGTACATTTATACAAAAATAGAGTATCCAATGAGTTTAGATTAAATCGATAAGGTAAGGTAAAATAACATTTTTAAAACAAAGCAAAACATCAGATAAATTAACGAATTAAATATAGAATTTGTTAAAGTAAATCGTGATAACAATTATAAGTAAAGTAAAACATCACATGGGGAAAAAGAGTTTAATTTGAGAACTCAATTAAAGTAAAATATGATACTATTATAATAGTAAACCACCAAATGAGATAACGAGTTCTATGTAAAAGGTCACATAAATAAAGCATGTTAATAATTCTTTTAATTAAAATCGCTATGTTACCAATAACTCAACAGAACATGAGATAATGACTCTACGCAAGTAAATTCATATTGACAATCAATGCACCAAGTAACCACGGAGGCACAGATTGGCACATTTAAAGCAACATAGCAAATCACCCTAAATGCATGACTTACACAAGAAGTCACAATTATCCCAACACAAGAATAACAATAAATAATCAAGTACAATCAAACTAAACGCGAAAAGATTTAAGGGAAAACAACAATCGTTCAATCAACGATGAACATAGAATGTATAATAAGAATCACAACCGAGGTACCGCCTCAAAATCACATTTCACAAGTCATAATCACAATCTTTTTTATATCACCGCGTGAGCCTTACATTATTTTGAAAATATTTTTCATGAAATAACTACATGCGTTTTAGCCCCCTTATCTCACCGCGTGGCTTCAAGTAATTCCCTTACTAGCAACACACGTATAAATCCTACCTCATCACTCTGCATGCGTATCAACCCTTATCCTTATACCACCACATGCGTATCAATATCACAACACGATAATCAACTCACACTACACATATCCATATACCATAACACTTGTCAAAATCAACAATACCAATGGTACCACAAAAGATAGCCCAAAGCTCAACTCCAATGGGTACAAGAATCTCAAAATAACAAAATGAATGAGAAACAACTCAACAAGGTAAGATATTCCAATGACCAATAATTTCAATCACAACCGTATTAATAGCTTCCAACAACTTCAACTTCAATAACTCAATAATGAAGGTATTGCCATGAAATATCAAATCTCAAATCAAATACATAACTTAGGCCCAACAAGGAAAGAGATAGCACGAACTAGCAACTACGATAAATGCATGAGAATAACCCAACAACAGAAAGAATAGCATGTAACAACAATTATAAATAAATACATATAGAAGGAAACTCGGCAATGGAAATTAAAATGTGCAATAACACCATCAATTAAAGCATGTGAGAATAACTTGACAATGAAAGATAGAACAAATATAAACAACTTCAAGTAAGTGCTTATAAGAGACCTAAGAATACTGGTCAAATGCCACATATAATATGGCGTACACACTCGTCACCTCGTGTACACGTCACATAATTTTTTTTCAATTAGTACAATTAAACTCAATCCTAAGGGGTAGTTCTCCCACACAAAGTTAGGCAAGATACTTACCTCAATTAGGCCAAATCAACACTCAATATCGCTTTCTCTTTGAAATTCGCCTCCACACGGCTCGAATCTAACCAAAATAACTTAATAACATCAAATAATTCAAGAGAAACTAATTACAATAGATAAAGCTATGATCTTTACACATTTCTCCAAAAGTCAACCCGGGACCGTCCAGTCAAAACCTGGGCCCAAGAGTAGATTCCAACTACCCATAATCCCAGAGTCCATATATGTGTTTTATTTTCAAACCTGGTCCGAATCGACTCTCAAAATCAAAATATTTATTTTTCAAAACTTTGACAAAAATCCCCAAATTTTATCTTTGATTCTCATAAATTTGATGTTAAATCTAGTGTATAATCATGAAATATTTTTGGAATATGATTAAAACTACTTACTCAATGATTGTAGGTAAAAAATCTCTCTCTCAAAGTCACCTCCTATCTAGTCTAGGGTTTAAAATAAAATGAAGCTAAGTCCCAAAATACTTAGCTATACACAAGCTGCAGATGTCGCATTTGCGATGTGCGAACCCTGCAATTGCGGAAAAAGAATCGCAAAAGCAAACCCAGTCAGGCCTGCTAATGTTGCATTTGGGACAATAAACTTCGCAAATGCGAACTAGTTTCCCCCAGCGGCTCGTCGCAAAATAGACTCTAGTGTCGCAAAAGCGATTCTCCATTCTTTGCAATTGCGATAAATTCCTCGCAAATGCGAGGACCTTTTCCTAGCAGCCCATGTTTCGCAAAAGCGACAGTGATCTCGCAAATGTAATTTTCGCATATGCGACCAAAACGTTGCAAATGCGATGGAACCAGCATCAGCACACAAAATCAACTCGGAATGACACCAAACTTTGCAGACAAGTTTCAAATAGCAAAACGGACCTATTTCAAGTCCCAAAACTAAAATCCGAACCTAATAGCCATAAAGTCAAACCATGGTCAAACCTAAAAAATTTCTAAACCTTCAAATTGCCAATTTTCGGCAAAACAAGTCAAATCAACCTAAGGACCTCCAAATTTGATTCCGGGCACACTTCCAAGTCCAAAATCACGATATGAACCCACCAGAGTCATCAAAAACAACCGTTCCGAGGTCGTTTTCACAAAAGTCAAACTTCGGTCAACATATTCAACTTAAGCTTCTAAAATGAGAATCACTCATCCAAATAAGTCCTGAAACATCTAAAAATTGAATCCGACCATACATGAAAGTCATATTACACAATAAGAAGCCACTCAAGACCTAAACCACTGAACGGAATGCTAAATACATAAAAGATTGGTCGGGTCGTTACATGCCTCCCCTTCACGTCTATGGAGGACAGAAGAACGAGTGAATCTTGTTTTAGGATTTATGCCTGTTGCCGATCTAGTGGTCAGCTTCCTTGGTTTCTATTACGACCAAGATTGACTTATTATTCCTCCTCGTTTGATTAATTCAAAGATATTAACCTGGCAAGAGTTGACTATGTAGGGAAGTGACTAATGAACGGGGTACTTTAGCTTATGCCAGGTTGAAACCTTCCTTTAATAAGACTCCCACAAAAAAGCAAAAGAGAGAAAAGAATTTTCTAGTTCTTTGACCCAATAAACTGGTACTTGTTGTTGCACTAGGAGCCGTTCCACCAGGTGCTAAAGCATGTATGTTTTTTATCCATCGAGGAAAAAACGGGTTAAGCAAACCAATAGGAGAAAAGATCACAGCTGGTCTAGGAGCTGAAAGAGCTCAACTGACTTAGTTGTAGAGAGCGACTAAAAAGGAGACTCGACCCACAGAGAGACCAGTGAGCAACGAAAAATTATTGTGAATGAAAAGAGTAAGAGAAAAGTCATCTCATGAATGCTACTGGCTCAATTGGATTAATTTAACCTCGAGTTCTCGACTGAATAATGTTAAATGATAAAGTCAAGGCGGAAAAGTCATCTCATGACTGAAGCTGGCTCAATTGGATTTAATTAACCTCGAGTCCTCAACCGAATAATGTTAAATTATCAAGTCTAGGCCAACAAGAATAAATACTATCCTCAAGCATAGAAAATTACATAAATAAGAAGGGAATGCAAGAGGGTTGATTTCCCGAATGAAATTAGACGTATCTTTTGGTTGCAATGTTTAAGGCAAAGGACTGTTGATTTGGATTCTCACCTGGTCTTCAATCAATATTATTTCTTTTGTTAATTCTCTACCTTTTTTACTTGATGGAGATAATTTCCATAATACGAATATTATTTCTTTTTTCATTCTATGAATTTCAGTTAACATGCATATTTCATCCGTAATAGAGCTAATTCAATTAGTTATGTCGAGGCCTAATTATTGGAAGTCAGAGTTCAGCTTATCTCACCAATTAATGTCATGAAGAAGGATGAAATAATCGTATCATCTATATCTTCTGTCTCACTATTTTGTCATGTTCTTGATAAATAAATAAATAAATAAATGGCATGAAACTATAATTTTCTTCTTATTTGGTAAAATAAAATCAATTCAAGACTTATGACTAGACTATTTTAAGTGGTCACTCATTCAAAAATATAGTACAAGTTTACATGACATACGCATTTTTTAACTTAACTAGTCTTTGAGTACGCACTCTGCGGGTGTACCTTATCTCAATGAGTAAAAACTTATTTAAAATGTATCTTTGAGCTATAAAATAAAAATATAAATTCCTGAATATTGATCGTACATAATTAACTCTATAAAGAAAGAAACTGCCTAACATAAATACTCAATTATCAGTCAAGAATTCAACTGAAAATTTATTCCAATGACTGAAATTACAATTGGAGGTGTGTATTTGATTTCAAATGTCATATATTCAAGCTAGATTAATTTAAATAATATTACTCATACAAAATTTTAAAAATTAAACTGTAGTAATATTTTTATTCGTAAGAATTGTTTTTCAAATCACAAGAATTGATTAGGTAAAAAAGCACCCACACATGACATGTTCCGGAAAAAAACACAAAGTAAAAATACCTCGAAAATCTCAAAAAATTAAGATCATTATACATCATAAATAAATTCTACATCGAAATGCAAAGCCATAATTGTAGTCAAGAAACTCGCTTTATTCAGTCAAATTAATCTTATTTAAAAAATTTCAAATGTATCATAAATTATCTTATTGAAATAATTAAATTATTTCATATAAATCATAATGTACAAAAGTTTATATAAACTTTTGTCCACCTCCGTTATTATCGAAAACCCCATACTTCCTCTTTCTTTGATCTTTTTAAATCTCTCCTTTATTTTTCTGTTTATCATTTATATATAGTTTGAATGTAAGATTTATATAAGCTAAAATTTAATAATTTTAAAGTTCTAAATATAAGGACTTTCAATATAATTCAAATAAGGAAAGAATTAATTTCAGTTAATTTTATATTCTTAAATATTAAAAAGTTAATTAAATGACTATTCCAAAATACTAAAAGATACTATGTGCGTTGTTCATGAGTAATAAAAAATAACGTAAATAATTATTAAGAAATATGCCTAACTTATAAAATAATCTATTTATACTATATTAAAAACAAGAAAGCCCTTAGCGAAATGTTGTTCGTCCTTTTTACTCTTTTAAAATAGAGTTCGTATTGAACAAAATAGTCATTCAATTAATTTTTCTAATATTTAGGAATAATATTTAATTAATTTCCTACTATTTAAAAATAGTAATTTAATTATTTTTGTTATAATTATATTTTAAAATCATTCCTTATTTGAACTAAGTAAGAAGTTTTAATATTTAAAATTGGAAGGACTTTAAAGTTCGTTACAAAGAGAAGAAAAAAATAAATAGTCCATAAAATAATTTATATACTAATTATTAAAAGTATAAGGAAAGTTTTCTTTTCCTACCAGGAAACTCCACAACAAATTTCTTATTCTTTGTCGTTTCTATTTTAATCAAAATTTCTAACAGTAAATATTTATTAAAAGCTTGGTTATTAAATTTTTTTATTTTTATTTTTAAAATTTAGTGTCTGTCATTAATTTTCGAAATAGTAATAATTGCTGGAAAAAAATAGTAATCATTATGTTGTAACAGAAAATTGATAATCATTTGTTGGAAAGCAAACAGAGAAAAGCTAGAAATATCAATAAAAAAATTAAATTTTTATTTGACTATTGGTTTCAAGAGTTGTCAAAGAGGACATAAAGCAAAACTAAAAAACGAGAAATAGATATGGCATTTTGTTTATATTGTCACACTAGATTATGAGTAAGTTGAAGGCAATGAAAGCATTATTGAGGTAAGTTACCTAACACTGATAATAATAAATATGAACATAATTAGACCAAAAAAAAACTAAAATATTAACCATGACCACAAAGAAGAAAAAATAAAGAATTTATTACATCAAAAACATTATTTATAAGAAAAGAAAATTGGTTAATACAGAATCAAATAGTTATATATATCGATTTTGAAGAAAAAAACACAATCATATTATTTGAGAAATTTTCTACTTCAAGGTAATTCGTGCTTCTTTCTCAATGCATTTACCAAAAAAGAGTGGGATGAACCAAAGTAAAAAAAATTAATAGCTCAAAATGCCAATTTAAAGTCACACGGCCTTTTTACTCTTATATCATTAATATTATGTGTGAAAAATATAAACTCATTCTAATATATATTATTAGGTATAATTTCTTTAATTTTTCACCATAACCATACTCATTAATTAAACATCATATTTTAAAAATTCTTATGATACGACACTTAACGTAATACATCAAGTTCGAGTACCTAATTTTAGAGTAGATGAAGAGATTATTGTTACAATCTTCTATAACTTAATTTCTTTACATCTAGTATATTCTGTTAATTAATCTAAGAAAATAGATAATCGCACAACTTCGGTAAGTTGGAGGCAAATCAAAAAATCACAAGGAATTGAATTCTCTAGCTCTCGGCTTTCTGCCACTATTCTCCATCTTCATGCTAAAGTAAAATCTTACAAGAAGAAAAATATATTAATCAAGTTTTTAATCGAACTCTACTTCAATTAGGATATTTTCATAATCATCATGGATTTGATATGCTTGAATTGTCCTCAAACTCAATAATTTCTCTTATAGGCTTGCAATATTCGAACTTTCTTTTTCAAATTATTTTCTTAGAGAAGGTAAATGTTATAGAAAATTTGAAATATTATTGTGAGTAAGATAGAATATACATCAACACCTTGTGCTTCTCTCTAGCGGTTTATTCAGCCCATATGAAAAAAGTTATAAATATGGCATTTGGTGATTTAAATATGGCGTAATTTCTTCTTTTATTGAGTTACCTAAATAGAATTAGCATACATTATTTCAGGAGCTTATACTATATTATAATGTATATTTGGTAGCTAAAATATATTATGTAATAACATTTGTGAAATTTTTAAAAATTTGTACTCACCGATAGTAGGGTACATGCGCAACGTGCGTACCCTAAGACTAATATTATATTAAAAGAGCTAAGGCCCTTAGCAAAATATCATTCGTCTTTTTTACTCCTTTAAAATAAGTTCACACCGGATTTTCAATTTACTTTCCTAATATTTAGAAATACTCACTTAGTTACTTTTCTATTTAGGACCTTGATTTAGAAAAGTAAAAAACACATTCCTAAAATTCCTACCATAAATAAATGAGAAAAATATGCTTTAGAGAAGGAACTAAAATGTCTTCAATTCCTAAAATCTTAAATTATATAAAAGAAAATACATATTTCAAGAAGGAACCAAATTATTTTAAATTCTAATTTTTCCTATACATAAATAGAAAAGGACAATACATTAAAAGGAAACTCTTAACTACTTTTGTTATGGGTAATTTTTTGGCAACTTTGTCAAACAAAAACGTAAAATCCTTTTTTCTTTTTCTTTTTGTAACTTCTCTATTTACATGTCAAATTTTGAAATGTTATATTTTTTGTAACGATCCGGCCGGTCATTTTAAGAGTATTAGCCTCGATCCCCTATATATTGCTCCCTCTAATTCATTTTGTGGTTATGTGACTTGTTGGGGCACTTGGTCGGATTCGGGTGGGTTTCGGAGTGAAATGGGACACATAGTCCCTAAACGAAAGTTTAAGTCGTAGGAGTTGACCGTAGTTTGACTTGTACGAAGACGACTCTAGAATGGAGTTTCGATGGTTCCAATGGCTCCGTGTGGTGATTTGGGTCTTAGGAGCGTGTCCGGATGTTGATTTGGAGGTCCGTAGGTCGTTTCGACGTTAATTAGCGAAAGTTGAAAATTGGTGGAATTTTGAAAAGTTTGACCGGGAGTGGACTTTTTGGATATCGCGATCGGATTTCGATTTCAAAAGTTGAAATAGGTCCATAATGTCAATTATGACTTGTGTGCAAAATTTGGGGTCAATCAGACGTGATTTGATAGGTTCCAACATCGGATGTGAAAATTAGAAGTTTAATGTTCATTAGGCTTGAATCCACGTGCGATTCATGATTTTATCATTGTTTGATGTGATTTGAAGGCTCGACTAGGTTCGTATCGTGTTTTAGGACTAGTTGGAGTATTTGGTTGAGGTCCCTGGGCCTCGGGGTGGTTTCGGATGGTAAACGGATCGAGTTTGGAACTTAAAGAATTGCTGAAGTGCACCAGTTCTGGTGCAATCACACCTGCGTAATTTTGATCGCAGGTGCGAGCTCACAGAAGCGAGAGCGCGAGCGCAGAAGCAGGATTGTAGAGGGGGGCTAGTGGTCGCAGGTGCGACGAGGAGGTCGCAGAAGCGGAATCGCTCATGCGGAAAGATGATAGCAGAAGCAGGGAGTGAGGAAGGCTGAGGTGGTCAGGGTTTCCGTAGAAGCGGATGTGTGGGCGCAGAAGTGCTTCGGCAGATGCGGATTATGGTGCCCAGGTGCGGAGTCTGGTAGCTTAAGGGAGCTCCGCAGATGCGTAAAGTGTTGGGGCAGAGGGGTTAATAATCGAGGGTTTGCCATTTTCTTCATTTTTTGAGATATAGAGCTCGGATTAAGGCGATATTTTTAAGTTTTTTCATAGGGATTGTTGAGATTTGAGTCGTTCGGAGTCGTAAAATCGAGGGAAAGGCCTTCTTACTGATTGATTGAGCGTGGTTGAGATAAGTGACTTGTCTAACCTCGTGTGGAGGAAATTCTCCTTAGGATTTGATACTGTTATGGTAATTTGCAATATGTGAAGGCCGTGTACGTGAGGTGACGAGTGCGTACTTGGGCTAAATGTTGAAAATCCGGCTTTTGCTAAGTAGTTTCCTTTTATTTCCTTATTTGAGTTACTCTAGCATGTGTAGTCATTATGTTTAGCCTAACTTCATATGTCTACGTGTCTCATCTTTTATTTGGAATTTGTACAACATGCTTAGTTGAATCATTTCTTCCTTGATTCCGTATTCATTATTTAACTGTGAAATTCTTCGCTTGAAATATTAGTGTTTCATTTGTTATGTTTTGGTTTTTGAGATTATTGTCGAGGTGATTGTTTGATTGTGGAACGAGGTTTCTGCCGTGCGGATTGTTATTGTGGCATGAGGTTTCTGCCGTGCGGATTGTTATTGTGGCACGAGGTTTCTGCCCTACGGATTGTTATTGTGGAACGAGGTTTCTGCCATGCGGATTGTTATTGTGGCACGAGGTTTCTGCCCTACGGATTGTTATTGTGGAACGAGGTTTCTGCCATGCGGATTGTTATTGTGGCACGAGGTTTCTGTCGTGCGGTTGTTATTATAAGGAAAGATTGTGAGATATTTACTTTTGTGACTACGCGTCGGTACCTAGGGAGTGCCCTTGTTCATTTCCTTTACTTGCTGTATTGTTTGTTGTTGTTGTTGTTCCTTAACTTGTAAGTTCTTGCTTCCTTAAGTGTTGTATTTGTCTTCTTGATTTCGTGTTGTTACCTTCCGTAAATTTCTATTGTTACGCTTCCTTGTCACTTTATTATATCATTATATCTTCTGCCTTATTTCTTATTAGTCCCAGTAAGGCCCTGACTTGATCTCGTCACAATTCTACCGAGGTTAGGCTTCGCACTTACCGGGTACTATTGTGGTTTACTCATACTACACTTCTACACATATTTTTGTGCAGATCCAGGTGCATCCTATCATCCTCGATATTAGAATGTGGTGTTGCTGCTTGGAGACTTCAAGGTACACCTGCCCGCGTCCACATGCCTCGGAGTCCCCTTCTATCCCTTCTTTTCTTTGTTTCTTTATGTTTAGATAGAGAGTGATGTTTTAGGATATTGGCAACATTGTATCTAGAGCTTGTGACTTATATCTATTGAGTTTTGGGAGTTGTATATACTTTGAGATGCGGTTTTTACTATATACAGTTGCTGGCATTATAAGCTTTTAAATTATTATTTCAATTATCCCGCATGCTTGTTTGGCTTACATAATGTTAGAGACTAAGTGTCATCACGACATTCTACGGAAGAAAATTGGGGTCGTGACAAGTTGGTATCAGAGCCCTAGGTTTGTAGGCCTTATGAGTCACAAGCAGGTTTAGTAGAATCTCGCGGATCAGTATGGAGACGTCTGTACTTATCTTCGGGAGACTATAGAACTGTTAGGAAAAGGTTCAATTCTTTGATTCATTATCGTGCGAAATTTTTGACTTTGGATTCTAAATTTCTGTCTTTCTATTCTCTTATAGATGGTGAGGACACGTACTGCTGGATCAGATGACCAGAAACCCGCGTCCCCATGCTAGAGCTGCGAGAGGCCAGGGCCGGGGTAGAGGCCGAGCACGTCCAGGCGGAGATGCCTGTTACTGCAACAGCCCTCCAGGAGACTCTTGCCTAGTTTCTCAGCATGTTCAGCACTTTGGCTCAAGAAGGGTTGATACCACTTGCTCCTACCACATCTCAGGCCGGGGAAGGAGCACAGACTCCCGCCGCCCATACCCTAGAGCAGCGGGTCCAGGTTGACCAGATCCTAGAGGTCACACAAGTGCAGCCGGTAGCCCCAGTTCCGCCCGAGGTTAGGGCAGCAGCTTCTGAGGAGGAGCAGCTTAGGCTTGAGAGGTATAAGAAGTACCACCCTCCTACTTTTAGTGGCTTGGTGTCAGAAGATGCCCAGGGTTATATTGAGGAGTGCCACCGTATCCTCCGTACTATAGGTGTTGCGAGTCTAGTAGGGTTGCTTTCACTACGTTCCAGCTTAGAGGAGCGTCCTATCAGTGGTGGCGAGTATATGAGTTGGGTAGTCCAGCCAAGCCAACTTCACTCACTTGGACTCAATTCTTAGATATGTTCTTGAAGGAGTATGTTCCCTAGAGTTTTAGAGATGCATAGTGCGCAGAGTTTGAGCAATTGCGCCAGGGTTCTATGACCGTACCGGAGTATGCGGTCCGATTCAGTGATTTGGCTAGACATGCACCAGCATTGGTTGCTACTTTTAGAGAGCAGGTCAGTTGATTTATCGAGGGGCTCAACCCCAGTATCAGATTTAGCATGGCCCGAGAATTGGAGATGGACATTGCATACTAGAAGGTAGTGGGGATTGCTAGGAGATTGGAGGGCATGCTGACTCGGGAGAGAGCAGAGAGAGAGGTAAAGAGAGCTCAAGATTCCGGCACTTATAGTGGTACTCGTGCCCCAGCTGTAGCTCGTCAGGTTAGGGGCTATATGAGTTGCCCTACTCATTCAGCACTTACAGCTGCCAGCGGTATTCCGGCCACTCCTAGGCCCTAGGCTCCTTATTATGCACCGCCATTGTCTAGTGCAGCTCCTGCGTGGGGTGTATTCAGCGATCAGTCCAGCCGATTAGGCCCGAGCCAGCCACAATAGACACGTCCTCCGAGAGCTTGTTTTGAGTGTGGTAACACTCGTCATATGGTGAGGGATTTCCCCAGACTCAGGCGGGGTGTACCTCCACAGACCACTCACGCACCACATGCTCTACCGGGTCCTCAGGCTATAGTTATAGCACCAGTTACCACTCCGCCTGCATAGCCAGCTCGAGAAGGAGGTCGAGCAGGTAGAGGTCGCCCTAGAGGAGAATGCCACGCCAGATATTATGCCCTTCCTGCTAGGACATAGGTAGTTGAATCTGACTCTGTCATCACAGGTATTGTTCCGGTCTGTCATAGAGATGTATTAGTCTTATTTGATCCAGGCTCCACTTATTCCTATGTGTCATCTAATTTTTCTCTGCATTTGGGTGTATCCCGTGATTCTTTGAGTTCTTCTATTTATGTGTCTACGCCCGTGGGAGATTCTATTGTTGTTAATCGTGTGTATCGGTCGTGTTTGGTTGTTCTTAGTGGTTTTGAGACCATAGCCGATTTATTGTTACTCAGTATGGTGGATTTTGATATTATTTTGTGCATGGACTGGTTGTCGCCCTATCATGTTATTCTTGATTGTCACACTAAGACGGTGACATTAGCTATGCCAGGTCTACCGCAGTTATAGTGTAGAGGTACCTTAGATTATGTTCCTAGCAGGGTTGTTTCATTTCTAAAGGCTCAGTGGATGGTTGAAAAGGAGTGTGACGCGTATCTGGCGTATGTGAGGGATGGTAGTGTTGACACTCCAACCGTCGAGTCAGTTCCGGTAGTGAGAGATTATCCAGTTGTATTCTCGGCGAATCTTTCAGGCATGCTGCCCAACATGGATATCGACTTTGGTTTTGATTTGTTATCGGCCACTCAACCCATTTTTATTCCACCCTATCATATGGCCCCAGCAGAGTTGAAAGAGTTAAAGGAGCAGTTGCAGGAGTTGCTCGATAAGGGCTTCATTCGGCCTAGAGTGTCGCCTTGGGGTGCTCCTGTCTTATTTGTAAAGAAGAAGGATGGTTCTATGTGAATGCGTATTGATTATCGCTAGTTGAAAAAGGTTACAGTGAAGAACAGGTATCCATTGCCACGTATTGATGACCTATTTGATCAGCTTCAGGGTGCTAGAGTGTCCTCTAAGATCGACTTGCGTTCGGGCTATCATTAGTTGAAGATTCGAGAGCCAGATATCTCAAAGACTTTCAGGGCTTGGTATGGTCATTACGAGTTCCTTGTAATGTCTTTTGGGATGACTAATGCCCTAGAAGCATTCATGCACTTGATGAACAGTGTATTTCAGCCCTATCTTGACGGGTTCGTCATTGTGTTTATTGAGGACATTTTGGTGTACTCCCGGAACCAGGAGGATCATGAGCAGCACCTGAGGACTGTGCTTCAGACCTTGAGAGAAAAGAAGTTATATGCAAAACTTTCTAGGTGTGAATTCTGGCTAGATTCACTGGCATTTTTGGGTCATCTAGCATCGAGTGAGGGAATCAAGGTTGATTCGAAGAAGATTGAAGCATTACATAGTTGGCCCAGACCGTCCTCAGCTATGGAGATCCGGAGTTTTCTTGGCTTGGCGGGGTATTACCGTCGATTTGTAGAGGATTTCTCGTCTATTACAACACCTATGACCAGGCTGACCTAGAAGAGTGCTCCATTCAGGTGGACTGAGAAGTGTGAGGAGAGCTTTCAAAAGCTCGAGACTGCTTTGACTATAGCCCCAATGTTGGTATTGCCTACTGGTTCGGGGTCTTATACGGTGTATTATGATGCGTCGCGCATTGGTCTCGGCGCGGTGTTGATGTAGGACAGTAGGGTGATTTCCTATGTGTCTAGACAGATGAAGGTGCATGAGAAGAACTATCCTATCCACGACCTCGAGTTAGCAGCTATTTTTCATGCCTTGAAGACCTGGCAGCACTATTTGTATGGTGTCCCTTGTGAGGTCTACGCCGATCACTGGAGCCTACAGCATCTCTTCAAATAGAAAGATCTTAACTTGCGGCAGCGGAGGTGGTTGGAGTTGCTTAAGGACTATGATATCACCATTCTATATCATCCCGGGAAGGCCAATGTGGTGGCCGATGCCTTTAGTCGCAAGGCGGAGAGTTTGGGCACTTTAGCATATCTACCGGTAGCAGAGAGGCCATTAGCCTGGGATGTTCAGGCCTTGGCCAACCAGTTTGTTAATTTTGATGTTTCTGAGTCGAGCCGAGTTTAGGCTTATGTGGTTTCTTGATCTTCTCTTTATGATCATATCAGATACCGTCATTATGATGACCCCTATCTGCTTGTCCTCAAGGACACAGTTTAGCACGGCAATGCCAAGGAGGTCACTATTGGAGAGGACGATGTATTACGGATGTAGGGCAGGCCATGTGTGCCAAATGTAGATGGCTTGCGTTAGTTGATTCTCCAAGAGGCTCACAGTTCGTGGTACTCTATTCGTCCAGGTGCCGCGAAGATGTATCACGACTTGAGGCAGCACTATTGGTGGATGAGGATGAAGAAGGACATAATGGAATATGTTTCTCAGTGCCTAAACTATCAGCAGGTGAAGTATGAGCATCAGCGGCCTGGTGGACTGCTTCAGAGGTTAGAGATTCCAGAGTGGAAATGGGAGCGGATCACTATGGATTTTGTTGTTGGGCTCCCACGAACTCGGAGGAAGTTCGATGCAGTATGGGTGATTGTGGAGAGATTGACGAAGTTAGCTCATTTCATTCCAGTGGCGACTACTTATTCTTCAGAGTAGTTGGCTTATGTTTATATTCGCGAGATTGTTAGGCTATATGGCATGCCTGCATCTATCATCTCTGACAGGGATACGCAATCTACATCGCGATTTTTTAGACCATACAGCATGAGCTAGGCATGCAGGTGGAGTTGAGTACAACATTTCACCCTCAGACGGATGGACTGTTCGAGCGCATTATTCATATATTAGAGGATATGCTCCGTGCGTGTGTGATGGATTTTAGGGGTTCTTGGGATCAGTTCTTGCCATTTGTGGAGTTTGCCTATAACAACAGTTATCAGTCGAGCATTTAGATGGCTCCGTATGAGGCTTTGTATAGTAGGCAGTGCCAGTCCCCGGTGGGTTGGTTTGAGCCCGGTGAGACTAGACTATTGGGTACAGACTTGGTTCAGGATGCTTTGGAAAAGGTTAAATTGATTCAGGATCGACTTCATACGGCCCAATTCAGACAAAAGAGTTATACGGATCGAAAAGTTCGCGACGTTTCATTTATGGTTGTGGAGCAGGTCTTGCTCCAAGTTTCGCCAATGAAGGGTGTTATGAGGTTCGGGAGGAATGACAAGTTGAGCCCTAGGTATATCAGGCCTTTTAAGATTCTTGAGAGGGTTGGAGAGGTAGCTTATAGACTTGCACTTCCACCTAGTCTAGCTGCAGTTCACCCAGTGTTCCATGTTTCGATGCTCCGAAAGTATCACGGCGATCCATATCATGTGTTAGACTTCAGCTCAGTCTAGTTGGACAAGGATCTATCGTATGTTGAGGAGCCGGTGGCCACTTTGGACAGGCAGGTTCGAAAGTTGAGGTCGAAGAACATCGCTTCAGTGAAGGTTCAGTGGAGGGGTCAGCCAGCCGAGGAGGCGACTTAGGAGACCGACCATGACATGTGTAGCTGTTCCCCTCATCTTTTCACCACTTCAGGTATGTCTCTATGCTCATTAGAGGACGAACATTTGTTTTAAGAGAGGGAGGATGTAACAACTCGGCAAGTCGTTTTGAGAGTATTAGCCCCGATCCCCTATTTATTTCTCCCTTTACTTCATTTTGTGGTTATGTGACTTGCCAGGGCGCTTGGTGTCGGGTTCAGCTGAGTTTCAGAATGAAATGGGACACATAGTGCCTATAATAGAAGTTTATGTCGTAGGAGTTGATTGTAGTTTGACTTATGTGAAGACGATTGCGGAATAGAGTTTCGATGGTTCCAATGGCTCCGTATGGTGATGTGAGTCTTAGGATCGTGTCTGAATGTTGATTTGGAGGTCCATAGGTCATTTCGGCATTAATTGGCGAAAGTTGGAAATTGGTGGAATTTTGGGAAGTTTGATTGGGAGTGGAAATTTTGGATATCGGGGTCGGATTCTGATTCTAAAAGTTGGAATAGGTCCGTCATATCGATTATGACTTGTGTGCAAAATTTGGGGTCAATCGGACGTGATTTAATAGGTTTCGGCATCGGATTTGCCAATTAGAAGTTCAAAGTTTAATAGGCTTGAATCGACACGCGATTCGTGGTTTTAGCATCGTTTGATATGATTTGAAGGATCGACTAGGTTCGTATCGTGTTTTAGGACTTGTTGGAGTATTTGGTTAAGGTCCCGGGGGCCTTGGGGTGGTTTCAGATGGTTAACGGATCAATTTTGAAACTTAAAGAATTGCTGAAGTGCACCAGTTCTGGTGCAATCGCACCTGCATAATTTTGATCCTAGGTGCGAGCTCGCAGAAGCGAGAGGGCGAGTGTAGAAGCGGGACTATAAAGGGAGGCCGGTGGTTTCAGGTGCGACGAGGAGGTCGCAGAAGCGGAATCGCTCCTGCGAAAAGATGATTGCAGAAGCGGGGGGTGAGGGAGGCTAAGGTGGTCAAGGTTTCCGCAGAAGAGGACGTGTGGGCGCAGATGCTGATTATGGTGCGCAGGTGCGAAGTCTGGGAGATTAAAGGAGCTCCGCCAGATGCGGAGGTTTCACCGCAGTTGCGGTCCCGCAAAAGTGGAATCTTTGTCCGCAAATGCAGAAAGTGCTGGGCAGAGGGGTTAAAAATCGAGGGATTGCCATTTTATTCATTTTTTGAGATATAGAACTCGTATTAAGGCAAAAATTTGAAGGTTTTTTAGATGGATTGTTGGGATTGAGCCATTCAGAGTCGGAAAATTGAGGGAAAGGCCTTCTTAGTGATTGATTGACCGTGATTGAGGTAAGTGACTTGTCTAACCTCGTATGAGAAAAATTCCCCTTAGGATTTGGTAATGTTATGGTAATTTGCAATATGTGAAGGCCGTGTACACGAGGTGACGAGTGCGTACTCGGGCTAAATATTAAAAATCCGGTTTTTGCTAAGTAGTTTCCTTTTATTTCCTTAATTGAGTTACTCTAGCATGTGTAGTCATCATGTTTAGCCTAACTTCATACGTCTACATGTCTCATCTCTTATTTGCAATTTGTACAACATACTTAGTTGTATAACCTGCTTCCTTGATTTTGTATTCATTTTTTAGGTGTGGAATTCTTTACTTGAAATATCATGTTTCATTTGTTATGTTTTGGTTTTCGTGATTATTGTTGAGGTGATTGTTTGGTTGTGGCTTGAGATTTCTACCGTGCGAATTGTTATTGTGGAACGAGGTTTCTGTTGTGCGGATTGTTATTGTGCTATGAGGTTTCTGCCATGCCGATTGTTATTGTGGCACGAGTTTTCTGCCGTGCGAATTGTTATTGTGGCACGAGTTTTCTGCCGTGCGGATTATTATTGTGGCACAAGGTTGCTGCCGTGTAGTTGTTATTATAAGTAAAGATTATGAGATATTTACTTTTGGGACTACGATGCGGTACCTCGGGAGTGTCCCTGTTGATTTCCTTTACTTGCTGTATTGTTTGTTGTTGTTGTTGTTGTTGTTCCTTAACTTATAAGATTCTTGCTTCCTTACATGTTGTATTTGTCTTCTTGATTCCGTATTGTTACCTTCCGTAAATTTCTATTGTTACACTTCCCTGTCACTTTATTATATCATTATATCTTCTTGTTTCTTATTAGTCCCAGTAGAGCCCCGACCTAACCTCATCACTACTCTACCGAGGTTAGGCTTGGCACGTACTGGGTACCGTTGTAGTGTACTCATACTACGCTTCTGCATATTTTTTTGTGCGGATCCAGGTGCATCCTATCAGCCTCGATATTAGAGTGTGGTTCTGCTACTTAGAGACTTCAAGGTACACCTGCTCGTGTCCGCAAGCCTCGGAGTCCCCTTCTATCCCGTCTTTTCCTTGTTTCCTTATGTTTAGATAGAGAGTGATGTTTAGGATATTTGCAACATTGTATCTAGAGTTTGTAACTTATATCTACCGGGTTATGGGAGTTGTATAGATTTTGAGTTGCGGTTTTTACTTTATACAGTTGCTGGCGTTTTGAGCTTTTAGATTATTATTTCAATTATTCCGCATGCTATTAGGCTTATCTAGTTTTAAAAGACTAGGTGCCGTCACGAAGAAAATTGAGATCGTGACATTTTTACTTTGAACACAACTTAATTTCTTCTAGAAAAGTGTCAAGCTCATTTAATTTCACGTAAGAAACGAACTATCCTTACTTCTTTACAAACTTATTTTTAATGTGAACTTGTCACCACATCTAAGAATATTATAACTCAAACAATTATTTATGGAGCTACAATTCTTCTTATCCTTCAATAATGTACTATTCTTTAATATATTATGCATACAAAATAACAAAATTATTTTAATGAACAGTAGGTAAAATTAAAGCATATCCATAATACTTTATAATTAATTGCAATAATCCTCTTTTTGTTGTTCCATCTTCTTTGAACTGCATGCTTATTATATACAACTAATTACCTTTTTAAGTTAGATCATAAAAAAAGTATAAAGGTCATAGAGGAACTGAAATTGAAAAATTTTAATACTACAAGTTATTACATTATACTTATTCTGTTCGGGTTTCTAAAAATAAGACTCATGGATCAAATTTACAATAAGGTAGGATTGATGCGAGGTAATTTTTTCGTTATAAAATAATATTATAGAAAATTTTATTTTTTAGTGCAATATTTTTGCTTAATTTCTATGTGTCAATACGGGAAGAAGAATCTACGTATTATTTTATATGAAATATAATCAATACATGAATTAAACCATTAAAATAACAAAATGCCCTCATAATCTTCAAAAGTAATTTCTCTAATACATAGATTAAACACCTAGCACCGTATAATCTCTTCATTACAATTCTTGCATTACTCATTCTTCCATTAAAGGGGTCCATTGCATTTTGCACCTTTTGATATGTGTTCTATTTTACGATCTGCAACTATTTTAATTTCTTTATTTCCTTACAAAATAATAAAACTACTTCGTTTGTAAATTTTTCATAAGGGCGAAACCAAAATACAAATAAGATATCCTTTTATTCTTAGATTTATTTATTTTTAGTGTATTGGGGTAATTAGATCGTCCCAAATGTCTCGCCTGTAAAAACAAAGGGACTACTTGGAGGGGAAAATTATAGAAAACTAGGATTTGAGGATGATGTATCTGTGGTTAGTATTTTTATTGAGTTGTATGTGAGACTGGTTATTTGAATGATGCTCGTCTTTTGTTCGATAAAATGTCCCAAAGTGATAGTGTGGAATGTGATGCTTAATGGCTATGCTAAAGATGAACAACTAGTGAATGATGGAATATCTTAAACATCAATCTTCATGATATCCAGTTAATTAATAATACCTTCAAGAACCCCATGTGCAGCACAATATCAAGAAGATTAACAAAATAAAAATTAAGAGTTGACTTACTTAAGAAAAAGTGATAAATTAAATAAAACTTTGTTTCTTAATAACTATTTAAGGTCAATAATGGCATCATTTTCTTCACATCCAGAACCTTTCTGTTCTTCGAGATGGCATCAAGCGCTCGAGTCCTTACTAACCGAGATGTCAAAAATAGAGTTGAAGAAGCTAATTAGAAGACTCTATTTATTCTGTAGGCTGAATCTTTATGCGCGAGGCTAACCTTCCTTTTATCTTTCTCCATCTATTATGTTTCCTATCATTTGTGTTTTAATATATATGTCAGTCCAAAGGAATTCATGTAATCATCATTTTCATTATTGTTATTGAAGGTTTTCATATAGATGTTCATAACACACAGCAGAAGATAATAACAATTTTAGGTAGAATTTTTTGTGTTTAAAAATTATTTACATGTCAAAATTCGGATCTGAGATGTACCTGGTGAAGAAAGTCTCGTTTTAAAAATCCTTTGATAGTGCGAAGATTCTATGTGTATCCACGCCGAGACCGATCCTTGCTATCAACTCTTTGATCAATGAAACCCGCGAACAAATTGAATGAAATATTGTGTTGAAATTTTTCTCAAAAATCTCAACTCAAAGATAGAAGAACAAGAAACACTTTTCTTGTAATTGTATTTTCTCTCTTGGATTTGTACTGCACTCTCACTTTTACAAAGAAGAGTTTCTTTTCAAGACTTAGTTCGGCAAATTTTCTCCATTACCCTTTATATAGTATCACTTATAAATCCTTTTCTTATTTGATTGAGGTGATGATTTACTTAGGGTAAATTTTTTTTTTTTAAATAATCCACTAGGCAGCATGCCTAGCGTTAATTTTCATATATATAACATAACGTACAGAAATGGATGGGGACATAAACCTTACCTCCCTATAGAAAAGATGTGCACCCTTGGTCATCCACACTTGACGACCAAGTATGCCTAAATAGCTATGATGGGTTAGACCTATAATGATGTAATGATTGTCTATCTTATAAGATCGATACGCAATCATATATACAGAAACAGTGTGAAGTGAATCTAGGTTAACTATACAAAAAGTACATATGTTCCTAAATCTACTGAGTAAGTGGTTTGAAATAGTATCCTCCCTGTGCGATAGGATCTATTTCTAGCAAAAAAATAGAAGTTTTCTAAGTGGTGTGATAAGTAACAAGTAATAGCAATCTTCAATTGTAATTTGACATTGATAGTAAAGAAAGCAGAATTGAAGATGGCTAGCAAAATGGAGCCCTGTAACTGGACAGCAGTATTGGCAGTGTCTGCTGTTACTAGTATGCTGAGGAGTGTTCTGCTGAAATGATCTGCTGGTGCCATTGCAGGTATAGTAGGTTTGTACCCCTAAGTTCTTTTTGCACTGGAGTCTGCTGTTGATGTCTGCTGGTATAGTTGCTGTGATTGTGCTGCTGATGTCTACTACTGTTGCTGTGCTGTCTGCTGCTAATGTCTGCACTAGAGTCCTCTTGTATGTCTATGTGTTGCTTGTGCTGAAATCCTGCTGTTTGTGTTATTGTTGTTTGATGCTTTTGTTGTGCTTCTATGGGTTGTGGCTGTTGCTGAGGTGGTGACTTGTTGCTGCTGCTGGAGTTGCTGATGTTGTTGCTTTTGTTGCGGATTACTAGGGAATTCAGGGAAAGTAGGTTTATTTCCCTATTGCCTTCCTGCTCTGGTGGCTTCTGCTGATGTCTGTTGTTGCATAGATAAGTGCATCTGAGTTGATGTCTGAATTGTTGGCTTATTATCTCTTCTGTGTGATTGACTATGCTGCTGAGGCTGCTGCATTACTTGCAGTCGGCCTGTGATTGTGTGTGCTGCTCCTGCTGATTGCCTTGTGTTTCTGTGGCTGGTAGCTTCTGTTGAAGAGATGAGTATGTATCTATCTTGCTGTTATTGATGTTGTTGTTACTGATATTGCTGCTGTTAGTGTTGGTGCTGTAGCTGTTATTACTGCTTCTGTTGATGTTGATGCTGCTATTGTGAAGCTGTTGTGGGACTGTGTGTTGAAGTGTTGAGCTATGTTGTTGCTGCTGCTGTTGTGGAGTTCCTGGTAATTGCTGCAATTGCAATAGAATGAGCACTAAAAGTGCTAATATCACACATTGCAATTGCAGCAATGACCTTGACTCTACCAGGTTATCTGCTTTCAGTATTGTTGTAACTGGTTGCTGTTTTGTTTCTGTGATTTGTGGTTGTTGTTGAGTGGCCATCTTGTTACTGTTGCAGATGTTGCTGCTGCTGCTGATGTTGAAACTGCTGGATCTGTCTTTGCTGCTGTTGTTAGCGTTGCTGCTGTAGAGCTGCTGGTGGGATGTTGAGTGTCTGTGTGTCTTGCTGCTGTTCCTACTGTTGTTGTTGCTTTTGCTGCTGCTGTTGTGGCAGTTATTACTGCTTCTGCTTTTGTGAGGTTGTGTGTGAGGTAGCTGATGCTTGTGAACATACACATATTGCATTTGTAATAGTGGCCCGGATGGTTGCCTTGTGCCACTGCTGTTGTGCCGTATATTGCCTGCCTTTTGCTGTGAGAAGGCTGCACTATATTGATCCTGTAATCTTGGCTTTCTGCAGCTAACTTCTGCTTTGCTTCTGTGGCTTGTGGTCTGTTGCTGCTGTTGCTGCTACTGGAGGGGTGTGTATTGTGTGCTCGGTGCTTGTGGGGGGGCTGCACAGTGCTGAATCCATACAGGTTGTCTGCTTCTTGTATTGCTGTAGCTGTTTCTGTAGCTAGCTTGTTCTGTGCCTCTATGGTTTGTGTTTGCTGCTGAGATGGTAATTGTACCCTGCTGCTACTGTTGTTGCTACTGGAGGTCAGAAATATTACCAATTGGGTAAAAGTTTAATTCCAAAAATAAACTTTTTAGAACTTTTCTAAAGAAAAATCGGAAACACATTCTTAATATGGTGAGTCTGCCGAATTCTACATGGACTTTCCATGAAGTCCAACATTAAAGTTTTCCTTAATCCCATTCTAAATGGATTGAAGATGCCGACACGTATGAACTTTTCCAGTCCAATTCTAAATTGTATTCTACGTAATAAAGAATTAGTATGTATATACATTCCTTATATAAATTAAATATTAATTATGAATATCAAATATATATCGCATATATATATTTCAACCAAGAGATATAATTTAATTTTCTATTCCAAATAGAAAATTTTAATTTGTTCACAATATTAACTATATCTTATGTGCTAGCAAAGAATATAACAATATTTCATTTGAACTAATAATTTAAATTATTTGACTAATTAAATTCTATTATTTAATTACCAAACAATAAAATAATTAATTTCTTAGCAAGATCCAAAACACTCGTTAGTGTGCGACCCCATAGATTCAATACTAAACCGGTATTAAATTGATCATATCAATATACTAATCAAGGGTAGCGTCTAGCAACACTCCTTAATGACCGAATAACATGAAGCATACAATTTACTCTCAAGAACCAGTAGAATAATAATGTAGTAATTCCTTCTGTCCTTATAGCTCTGGGTCACCCTAGGATATGGTTCAACTGTCAAATCTTAATAGGCGACCAACTATGTGTTCATGTCAAATATAATTGACCATTGAATGACCTAAGAAACTCTTTTCTTCTTTCATTCAATTACGCTGGCCAAGATCTCAGTCTGGTCGTTTATAATTCATGACAACATAGAGCTTAAACTCATTACCAAGAGTTGACAGATTCCATCTTGATCAATCACTAATTCTACAAGCATTTAA
>MCJB01016392.1:0-85176 GCA_002018475.1 Nicotiana obtusifolia
GAGTGTATTATAATTATTTCATTCCACTAGATGTGGTTATAAAATTATTACAAAAGGTAATTACGTAAATAGAAAGATAACATAAAATATAAAGAACTCTACGCTAAGTACACATCTAGTCTATAATTCCAAGCCTTCTTTCCACTCTCTGTGATATTTCGGTACCCACCCACCCTTTTTCCAGAGGTGGGTATTGGCCTTGGATTCAATTGGCCGCCCTTTTTAGTTGTATAAAGTTAAAAGGAATATGAAAACATTATTACTTGAACTATGGTGAATAATCCTCTCCCCTGCAAAGAAATAATAATCAGGGGTTATTTGATAGGATTGAGAACTGATCTTTGAAGTTAGTATCAATAATTACTTTAAGCTTCTAATTTTCAAGAATTGACCCAGTAAATTTATATTGTCTGAAACTTATGATGGAACATGAAAGAGATAACTGGAAGCTATCCATTAAATTTACGTTACTTGATAATAGAAATTGCTACTTAAAACATTGAATTAGAAAAATTTATCTCCATTTATATTGGAACTATGAAACAGAAAACTTAAACATATGGACTGCAGTGAAGAAAACCCCCGAGATGGACCAAATAACTCCAATATGTCACATTCAAATAGGAATCACAGTTCATAAGAGATGCTTCTTACGATATTTATTGACTCTCCTATTCAATTTAGTGTTAAATTCTAGTGGTTTTGACTTAAAATTATAGATAATATAATTTGGAACTTAATATATTAATTAATGTAATCTCATTTCTACATTTTTTAATCATAGGACATTCAATTTCAACCGTTAGATAAGGCTACCAAATAATATAGACCTGGAGCTTACTGTGTTTGAGAACTAACACATAACCAATGCCAACTTCCCTTGGTGTTCTTTTACCTTCTTACTTTTCTCTTGTTTTTGTGTTTATATACATACATCTATTTTATATGTCCGGGCCACCACACCTTTAACGAGAACTTGGGGAAGAAATGCGCATTAGGTGGGTTTTTTTTTCCCCGGAAGGAGGTGGTGGTGGAAGAAGAAGAAGAAGAAGTAGAGAGGGGTAAAATGGAATATGTGCAATGAGGTGGCATGCCATGTGACATCCACCTCAGCGATATGGCAGGCCCCATGGGATAATGTTGCCATGGTGGAGGGTTCTAATGTCGGAAAGGTATTTTTGCACCAATTCTATGACGTAAGGGTCTTTAGTAGACTAATAGTATAACGGAGGGTATAAATTAACATTTTTCGAATAGTAGAGGGGTATTTTTAACCCTTTTCCGTTGTTATTTTGGTAGTTGTAGCTTTAGGTATTGTATATGGTATTTTGATAACGATTTATCGATACACAACTTATTTGACAATATTAACTTATGGCAGCTTAATTGTAAATTTCAGCTCATGGTTGATGACTTCCCGGCATTTTTCATTTTATGGAAAATAGTTTATGCATGTTTTGTTATTAATTTAGCTTCGCAACTTGCAATAGACCTTTATTTTGATGGCCAATCATGACATTCCTCATTCTTAACAAAAGGTTTCGAATTTGAACTCTCGAATTGAGAAATTTTGTTTAATGATCCAATCGTCATTTCGAGTTTTAGCACCTTGCTCCTTGATTTGAGACTTCCCGTGGATTCATTTGGTATTTTATTATGGGTATAAATGATTTTGGTCCTGAAGGGTTCGAGAAGGACTGGAATGCTATCTTGCTATTTGGAAGGTTATAAGTAAAAAAATAGCAACTTTACCTCTCGGATTTGATATACGGGTTTTGAGTCGTGGCTTGAAGATTCTAACAGTTTGTAGGATGTATTTGGACAATTAGGACCATAGTTGGAACTTTAAGAGTTCTTGCTTGAAAAGCTAGCAAAAATCTTGCACCAGAGGTGCACGTCTGAGGTGCTTGCGTAGCAAGCGAGGCTGACCTCTAGCACGTCAAGTCCTGCAATTTCAATACTTTATATAAATAGCTCCATTTCGTATATTGAGTTCATTTCATTATTTTTGGAGCAAGAAAACTTGGATTGAAGCAATTTTCAAAGTGATTTTCATCTACGATGATGGAGAGAAGTGATTCTCACTCAGATCAATAATTTTTTTTTTGGTAAATAGAGTATTTATTAATTAAACAAAATAGTACAAAAAGGAGGGGGACATGAACCTTACCTCCCCAACAAAGTACATGTACCTTGTCACCCTAAAGTATTGACTGTAGGTACCTAGGTAATTGTAAGTGGTTAGACCTATACAAAAGAGTACATATGTTTGTTCTAGGTCAGCTATACAAAAAATTACATATGTTTGTCCCCATTTGAAGTCAATTCTATCATACTACTGCAAAAAAGTAGCAAAAAAGTGCGTGTTGTCTTCAATTCTGCTTTGTCTCCTGATGCAGGGAAAGCCAAGTTGAAGATATCCTTCCATTTGTGTTTTGGTGTTGCTTGGTGAGTCTGTTGTTTGTAATTGCTGGTGTTTCCTGACTCTGGTATTGTTGCTGTGTTGTGTGAGTGTCCTCTTGTGATTTGGATCCTTCATAATGATGTTATCATTGTTGCTGACTGAAGTATAGTTGAGGTTCCTGCTGGTGATGTTTCTATCTACAAGTTGGACTTGTAATGTGGCAGCCCAGAGGATGTTGTTGAGTCTGCAGTTGAGCCTTCTTTGGTTACTGTTGTTGGTAATCCTGCTTGTAGCATCTGCTGCTGGCAGCTTCCTATTACCCTGTGACTTACTTGTGTTGGTTCTGCTTTGCCTCCCAGTGTTGTTATTTCTGGTTGTTAGTTTGGCTATTGAGATTGTGAGGCTGACACTGATGCTGGTGCTTGTGCTTCTGGAATTCCTGAAGTATCTGCTGTGTTGGTGCAAAAGGGGTCTCTGTGCTGTTGTGAATTGCCTTTTGACAGTAAGTTGTCTGTGCTGTTGGCAGGGTATGTTGCTGTAGTTTCCTTTGTTTCTTTCATTGATGTTGCTTCTGATCCTGGTGTTGAGATGGCAACGATGCTTGTGCCTGTGGGGATTCTTGATTTTGTTATTCCAATGAAGAGTGTTCTGAGTGTGAAAACAAGATGATTGATGTAGTTGCATTGGATTGAGCACTCGAGGTGCTGATACCACACAATGCAACTGCACCAATAATCTGTTGTTGTTGTAACTGTTGTGTTAGTGTGAGTGTGGTGTTTGTGCTGTTGTGCCTTGCTGTTTGACTAGATGTTGACAGATGTGGTGCTGCAGTTTCCTTTATTTCTTCTGTTGATGTTGCTTTTACTCTTGATGCGGGTATGGCAGGGATGTTTGTGACTGTGATGATTATGCATTTTGGTGATCCAGTGAAGAAAATTGTGAGTAATAAATGAATCTAACTCTATTTGGTGGTTGAAGACCATACTAAGTGTCACGACTCAAAAACCATTTAGTTGTGATGACACCTAACCCAACCTGCTAGGTAAGCCAAGTAATAGTCAACATAACTCAAATGAGAATAATAAAGTAAATGAATAAAATAACTAAATTTTTATACAATCTCCCAAGGATTAATAGTAAAAGTCATGAGCTTCTAAGACTTAGTGTTTACAAAGCTGATACGAAATAAATACATAATCTGGTCGAATTATACATGACAAATTTGCAAATCTAAAGCTACCAAGGACAAGTGGCAGCTATAATCGGAATGTAGGTACATCTCCAATGCCAGCTCCCGCCATACACAACAACATCAGCTTCATGATCTGCACGTAAGGTGCAGAAGTATAGTATGAGTACAACTGACCCCATGTACTCAATAAATAACAAACCTAACCTTAGGTTGAAAGTAGTGATGAGCTCGAAAATGGTCAGAGTCCAACACCAATAGCCAATACTAACTCATAATAATATAATGAAGGCAGTAAAAGCAATAACTCAAAAGATATTATGCTCAGCTCGTTCACAATTACAGAAAAGTAGACATGTTTTTCAAGTATAACAATCAAGTCCAAATCTTACCATTGAAAATCAACTAAACATGAGTTTATCAAAAGAACTATATTCCAAATTCATAACACCAGACAAGAATTTTTGTTTGCCAATTAGCAGGAGGAAAGTACATCTCTATGCCTACATGCCAAGTCATCAATTATCATACACCATCTAGCATAAGAAAAATGCATCTTTATGCCTACATGTCAATTATGCATGTCAAATGAATTTTTTCACGGTGATATCGTCAGGTACTCTCACTTTCAACATACCCAAGCTTGAAAGTGCAGGGGGAGGGGGGATGAATTGTCACGTGAAGTAGTTGACTAGTTACTACTTAATCGACTGAAGGTAAGAATAGAATATAGGTAAAGGAGGAATAAAATGCAAGAATTAAAGACACCAGAAATACTAGTTCTGATTTGATGTGAATCCTATGTCCAGTCCCCTTGGGTTGCAAGGATGTTCTCTTTCAGTATTTGAAGTTTCTCGAGTGCAAAAGAGTTGATGTAGCTTTACACCAACAGCTTAGTCACTATGTCACTTCGCGCTTCTTGATACAATGCTTCACCAGTGTTTTATCTCTTTTTCTTCTCTCACTAATTAAACAGCAGATCTAAAGAGAACTACAATGCTTGTTTGGAGTAGCAAAAATAGTGATAGTGATTCGTTCAAAGTATGTGCTCCTCTCTTGACACACTTTGTTTTATACTTGAGCTTATTGGCTTGGCAAATCTTTGACATACCGTTGAAGAGATTTGCAGTCTCAAGGGAATTGATTCTCAGAAATAAATCTATTGAGATTCATTCCAAGATTAGATATAGAGCTTCCATAGACGATCCATGACTGCCGGTCATTTCCTTATAAATTCTCCTTAAGTTGTTCCTTGATTCATGAGATTGATAGCCTTCCTTTATTGACATATATCCTTAGCAATCAGGGCAGCGAGAGATCTTCATCCTTCCTTTATTGATGCATATCTTCGGCAATCAGGGTAGCGGAAAATCTTAGACATTCAATCATTATCGTTTCAATCATTATCCTTCCTTACTTGTTTCCATTGACAGATCTTTGCCTTGATTCTTTTACTTCTCCTTTTCTCGGCTTCTTCAAGATCTTTGCCTTGATTCTTTTACTTCTTCCTTTCTCGACTTCTTCCATACTTGAATGATAGATCTTCTTGAGTCCTTCTTTTTATCCCTCGTGATCCTGCACCACAATAATATGTTATCTTTCATCATTGAAACTTATATTTAATAAAGCTGTCTGTCTTAAATACCCACTTCATCACAGACAATCACTCAGCACTGTACGGGTGCCTGGCATTAATGCCCCTCACCAAAGCACATGTATGTATATCACTGTGCCTGTGCTCACTGCTGGTATGTCAGACTCTGGAGGGGCAGATCCTGCCCAAGCGCTAATCAAAAGCCAATAAGGCCTGCTACAACGTGCAATCCGATCCACATAATAATAAAGCCAATATTGCCTGCTGTGGCGTGCAGCCTAATCCACAATAACACTCTCAACATGGCTCTAAGGCCCACTTTAGTCATCAACCTCTCAAGTCTCAAAGGCTCTCAAATCTCATATCACTCAGCCAACAGTTCCACTTATGGAAAAACAATGATAACATGCAAGTAACAATGAATGATGAACAGAGACTGAGATATGATACACAAATGCAGAATCACGACTGAGTGTATAATTAAAGTTAAATCAGATAACTCAAAATAGCAGAAGTAGCCTCATTAGGTCTCAACCAAATAAGCATATAACCTAAACATGATTTCTAACATGGATCACAACTCAGGTAATCAAACAAGTAGAGGTGGATATTACAGGATATGATAGCAGAACTAGTCTAGTATTAGTCTAAAAGTCAACTTGAATCATGATTATCCCGGTGCACGCCCACATGCTCATCACCTAGCATGTGCGTCACCTCAAAACATCACAAATAACATGGTTCCCAGGGATAATTACCCTCAATTCCAAGTTTAGAAATGTTACTTACCTCGAACAAGCCGAATCCAATACCGAGCAAGCCAAACAATACTGTATAATGCCATCCCGTGCAAATCCACCTCCAAACGGCTCGAAATTAGCCAAAAATAACTCAAAAACTTTAAATAATGCCAAAGAAAATTAAACCAAATGATAAAGGTCGAATCTTTAATCAAAATTCAAAGTCAACCTAAAAAGTCAACCCGATCTCACACTCATAAATTCTGACAAACCATTCAATTACGAGTCCAACCATACTAATTTCACTCAAGTCTGACTCCGAATTGATATTCAAATCTCAAATATTCACTTTAGAAAAATTTAGACAACCCACAAATTTCTCTTCTAAAATCATCAATCAAATGCTAAAATCGAAGATGGAATCATGGAATATAATGGAAACATGTCAAAAATATTAATCCTAATCCAGGTAGTAAAAATCTCCTCCAAAATTGCCCAAAACCGAGCTCCAAAACCTTGTGAGAAAAAGTTACTAAAATGAGAAATAAGAAAAAAATGCAGCTGCTGTTCCAGCTCCAAGCAGCTCTTACATGATCCTGAAACTCATGTTTGATAAGCCCAAAATGATCCTTGCGAGATTAAACCCAATATAGCCTCTTGAATCACCCAATTTGGCCTTAAAATGAGGGAGATAAGATATTTTGAAGTTTTAAAAGAAATCTGAAATTTCAGGGACATAAAGGCATTTTCGTAAGTATTTACACCAGAAAAAAACCAGCAATAAGAAAATCTTCGTTTTATCATCCAAAACTCATTCAGAACCTCGCGAACACAAACCATGTATGCATTTCAATTATAAAAAACTCTATGAACCTGCTCGCGCACTCAAAACACAGAAAAGAGGTCATCTTGACCCGACATTGACTATGATCAAACTTCAAATCCTTGACTTAACTAGTTTCTCAATCAATGATCCAAACACAACCGAAACCTTTGGGACCTGTCCAATCATGCAAACAAGTACAAATACATCATCCATGCTTATCCAAAGCCTCAAAACACCAAGGGGAGCATCACAACAAAGAATTGAGGCTCAAACCGAATAGAATTTCTCTTAAGTTGTTAAATCTTTATTCTTTCATAAGAGTGTCCGAACCATACTTAAACACTTTGGATTACTTTTAAACATTGCACACAAGTTCAATTCAACTATATAGACCTATCCCAAAGTCTCAGAACACCAATTAGAGTCCAATAACATCAAAGTCAACTCTTGTTCAAACTTATGAACTCTTAAGTTCTTCAAATTGCCAACTTTCAACAAATAGTGTCTAATTTTTCTAAGAACCTCCAAAAACAAATCCGAACATACGTACAAGTCCAAATCATCATACGAACCTATTGGAACAATCAAAATATGATTCGAGTCCGTTTACCCAAAAGTCAAACCCCGGTCAACTCTTTCAATTTAAAGCTTCTAAAACGAGAATCATTCTTCCAAATCAATCCCGAACCACTCAGAAATCGAAACAAATTATACATGCAAGTCATAATACATAATATGACGCTACTCAAAGTCTTAAACCACCGAATGGAACGCTAAAGCTTAAAACGGCCGATCGAGTTGTTACATTCTCCCTCACTTAAACATATGTTCGTCCTCGAACGTGCCAATAGTCATTCCAAAGCCATCAAATCATTGTAGAAACTTGCCATTCAAATACCCACGAGTGATCCCACATCACCTCAACCTATATAATCCTGACAACACAGTCTAACCGAAAATCTTTACCTCAACCTTAGCTCACAACCTTTAGAACCCAATCTCCAACTTCTGAAATTTATTCTAATACCCGATTCTCGTATCTATACGCTGTATTAGTCCGAATCAAGCTATATCAAGCCGTAACCATATCCCAAGAATAATCACATGATATTCCACATAACCCAGATACACATAGCAATAGCTCCCAACCACAATAGCTGCTCTAATAGCAAAATCGCTACCGGTATCTAACCTCCTATCAATAAAAACCTTGTTCCAAACCTTCGTACACTGCTAATGATGAAAACACACGCAGAAACTCATAGCCACCCATCACATCAACAAGCCATGGAGCTCTCTTGCCCGACAAGAACCTTAGCCGAAATCTAAGCTGACTAGTGACATTATCCTTCCAATATACCTTAATCAAGTCCGATAATACTCATTCTAGGTCAAATAACCTCACCCCATCTAGTACAAGCTGCTCTACCAACATGGCACACCAATCCTTTGCGCTAGTGGCGGACGCAGGATTTTGCGCAAGCGAGTTCAATCAAAGACAAACATGTCTAATAGCATAAGTGGTGTCGGGTATGAAAAGCAGGATTTGATCATTTTATTATCCTTTTTTGCTCTTAATACAATCTCAAAGTGAAGTCATTTTAAAGTTGGTACTCTATAATTTTAACAAACCTGAAAATATTTTATGAAGGTTAAAAAAGATTATTTATCTCTATTTTAAGAAATTTATCCATTTAATTTAACAAATTTTACTTCAAAATATTTAATTTAACAAATATTTATTACCTCTAGGATATTTAAATAAATCTAGAGTTTTCCTTGTTATTAATAAGGAGTTATTTGTAGAGAAAAGAGAACAACAAAATAAGTGAAATAGTAAAATGACAAAGGAGAGAACATGAGAGTAATACCTTTGAAGGATGATATTTAATTTGAAACAAAGATGGTCTTGGTCTTCAGTTGCATACTCTCCATTTCAAGTACGGATTAAAAAATAAATTGGGAAACGTCGAAAATGGGATTCGATTAACTCTAAGACATTTAAATATATCTAGAGTTTTCCTTGTTATTAATAAGAAGTTATTTGCAGAGAAAAGAGTACAAAAAAAGAAGTGAAATAAAAAAATGACAAAGGAGATAACATAAGAGTAATAAATTTAAAGGATGATGTTTAATTTGAAACAGAGATGGTCTTGGCCTTCAGTTGCATACGCTCCGTTCCAAGTACGGATTAAAAAATAAATTGGGAAACGCCGCAAATGGGATTCGATTAACTCTAAGACATTTAAATATATCTAGAGTTTTCTTTGTTATTAATAAAAAGTTATTTGCAGAGAAAAGAGTACAAAAAAAGAAGTGAAATGAAAAAATGACAAAGGAGAGAACATAAGAGTAATAAATTTGAAGGATGATGTTTAATTTGAAATAGAGATGGTCTTGGCCTTCAGTTGCATAAGCTCCGTTCCAAGTACGGATAAAAAGAAAAATGGGAAACGCCGCAAATGGGATTCGATCACATCACCCTTCACGCACTTTGAACCCGCTCAACAACCTCTACAGGGAGCATGTTTTGATAAAGCGGGTTCAATTTGTTTTATAGTAGTAATTTTCCTCTTTTAAATGTAATTTATGAATATACACAATATAATTTTTCGATGAAGCGGGTTCAACAGAACCCCCTAGGCACCGTGTGGGTCCGCCCTTGCCAGGCACAATGGTACGAACCCATCACACAAGGAGAAACAAACATACCGGATACGCTCAAGGATCATATCCTAACATAACCCCGCTACGATGCGTGACCAAATCCAGACACCGGTCCACATAGAATATGTCGAGCCATAAGGCTCATAATCAACAATCGTATGCATATCAACAACAAACACGCGAAGCGCATGACCCTAACCATGGAGATATGGATATCACTATATATCATAAACAGAAGACCATATTCAAGGCGCAATCAACCATGCAACACCCCAAGAGCCACCTCGCTCGAATTCCTCCACAAGGCCCAAACAATACCGCATCATGTATGCAAATAGTCAACAGTCTCACAACTCATCGTAGCATGGGAGAGTAATGCATGGAACGCGTCATAACGTGAATAGATCAAATTCTAATTGATGACACCACCATTAACATCAGTTGTGCCAGATAAACAAATCTGACACGATGTAGAATACATATTCTCATTAGGCCTACCAGTGGCATCCAAATAAATTCCAATCCTTCCAAAATAGGTAGATAACCTCCCAAAAGCCCAAAATAACATATATATAGCACATAGAATTAGTCACCAACCTCTTAGCATACCTTCACTGTCCGCAACCATGGATAAACTGCCTTTGAGAATCTTCTTAGTCTTCAGATTCTTAGAATACCATAATCTTTATATCTGATCCCTACTACACTACTCAAATGACTAACACATTCATCATACAAAACCAATCCATGAGAAACGCTTCCATAATTCCTTAGTGCCACATTGTAAAATTTGAACATCAGCGGTTGATCAAGCAGGCGATTACCGTAATACTAGTCAGGCATCCGCAAGTCGAAACACAGTGCACCTTCTGATGTGCGCACCCTCCTCAGGTGGTATCAAATAATGCTAGCGTCCTTCTAAGCATTGAAATTGTCCCTGGTATCTAGAACTCGTGTCCCTATACAGGAGAAAATATCATAACACGCAGCATGTTCCTTACGTCAGCAGCAGACATCCGGCTCAAGAGTGGTCGACACTTACAAGAATTCATCGATACCCGTCCTCACATAACCAAGCCATCAGAACTGAATTCCCCCAACTCAACCAAGTCACGCAATCCGTCCAATCCAAAAGTATTGCCAAAAAACACTGATAATGCATCACCACATCATAAGAACCAAAAGACCCGACCATTTCTATTGTTGCACTGATCCAAACAACTACCAAGATAACCCATTTCTTCGAGTTCCTTCCGAATTGCTTTCAAGTTAAAACTTCTCCTTGCCAGTACACCATGGTCCAAACCAAAATTCACCACAAGAGATCCTAGCATGATACCACATCAACTTAAAGCCCGTAAGCCACTCTATTCCCTCTTAAGCATCCAATAGTACCGCAACCAAAATACCCACTTTGAAGAGTCCTTTTGTGAATCTAAAACTGTTTCTATAACCTCTCAAATGCTGAAATGTCGAATCAATAACGATACAGAACGCGAGTCTCGATACCATCTAATGCAAATCTCATATCTTAGCCATTTACAAATCCGAAAATTTCTCAAATACCACATATGAATCTTGAACCTATTAGAACCTTCTCGAGAGTCATCCACCATGTTCTAATCTCAAATGCACCGTCCAAACGAGCCAAACAACTTGTGCTCCATTAGCACACCAACACCCAAAGAAGTAACCTTACCTTAACACAACCGAGTGACTTCATTTTCTTAGCACATTACATCCATCACGAATAACAAACCCAAATCATTCCAGAATTTCCATATGTCCATAAAGTGTAATATATCATGCATCCCAAAATTTTCTTGCTCAAGTCATCCTCAAGACCCACCTCTTCCAGTCATAACTGATTCTCAAACATGTCGTTGATCGAAACTAATACAACAAATAACTATGCAATATAATCATTGATAACAGAATCCCCCACTTGGATCAAAGCCATAGATCATATCATCCGATAACAATAAAACCTTTACTTCCTAAATACCACGATCTCGCACCGTAATTCAGCCAAATCCTTCAAGAATTCATGTAGCACTAATCATACAATACCGCTAATCATTTGCGAAACTCACATTCATCCTCGTGACAGTCAATCCGATTTCCTTGTGCGATCCAAACTTAAATTGCAACACATATAACCCACTGGTAAAAGAGAACACTTCGTATAAACATCATTGAGATCACCACATCCGTAGACTACCCCGCAAGTGATAATCCACCAACTTAGCCTCAAATTAGCATCCCTCTACGCCCTACCATGGCCACAACCACTGTGCAATCACTTAATCTTCTCGAGTCTAAACTCGTCAACAAAACATAAGAATCTACTTCATTCCACAAATGAACAACATAAAAGATCCTCTACACACTCATAACTCGAGATTGTACAACACATTAAGACAGAAATCAAGCACCCAATAGTCCTTTTTCACATCCCAAGCGACCCTTCTCGTCACATCTAATCCATCTGAACACATCTTGCAGTTACATCATACTCATCATATATCAATCCAACCACTCACTGACACATCAATCCCACTCATCGGGATACTACTGGACGTACAAGTCCAAAAGCACATACTCACTCAACCGAACCCATCGAGCTCGAGCTGCGTTCCGAACCACGGCCTCAAGTCCTCCAGACTGGCCCATCACCAGAACGGAGAAGACATATCTCGCACCTCATCCATGATATCACAAGCCGACTTCATACAACTGACACCGAGTTCTCAATATAACATACAAATGAGTGGAAGGAATTCACAGAATTATGCTTCAAGCTGAATAAATGCTGCATGACAAGGAAAAAAAGATGGGAGGTTTATCCAAGATGTCCTGTAGCCTCTTGAAAATAGGTAAGGACGTCATCATACCGATCCACAAGACTCTACTAGACATTTGCTCATGACTTCTAGAACCTATGAACCTGAAGCTCTGATACCAACTTGTCACGATCCAAAATCCATCTAGTCGTGATGACACCTAATCCAACCCGCTAGGTAAGCCAAGTAATAGTCAACATAACTCAAATGAGAATAATAAAGTAAATGAGTAAAATAACTGAATTTCTATACAATCTCCCAAGGATCGGTAATACAAGTCATGAGCTTCTAAGACTTAGAACTAACAAAGCTGATACGAAATAAATACATCATCTGATTGAATTATACATGAACAGATTTGAAAAATCTAAAGATACCAAGGACAAATGGCAACTATAACTGGAACATAGGTACATCTTCAATGCCAACTCCCATCATACACGACAACATCGGCCCCAAGATCTGCACGCAAGGTGTAGAAGTGTAGTATGAGTACAACCAACCCCATGTACTCAGTAAATAACAAACCTAACCTCAGGTTGAAAGAAGTGGCGAGCTCGAAAACGGTTAGAGTATGACATCATTAGAGAATATTAACTCATAATAATATAATGAAGGCAGTAAAAACAAAAACTCAAAAGATATTATGCTCAGCTCGTTCACAATTACGGAAAAGAAAATATGCTTTTCAAGTATAACAGTCAAGTCAACTCTTACCACTGAAAATTAACTAAACATGAATTTATCAAAAGAACTATATTCCCAATTCACAACACTAGACAAGAATTTTTGTTTGCCAATTAGCATGAGGAAAGTACATCTCTACGCCTATATGTGAATTCATCAATTATCATATACCATCTAACATGAGAAAAATGCATCTCTATCCCTACATGTTAAGTATGCATGTCAAATGAATGATCGCACGGTGATATTCTAAGGTACTCTCACTCTCAACATACTCATGTTGTCTATCTCAAATTCCCACTTCATCACACATACACAATTACTCGGCACTATACGTGTACCTGGCATCAATGCTCCTCACCAAAGCACGTGTATGTATATCACCATGCCTGCACTCATTGCTGGTATGTCAAACTCCGGAGGGGCAGATCCTACTCAAAAGTTAATCAAAAGCCAATAAAGCCTGCTGCGGCATGCAACCCGATCCACATAATAATAAAGCTAATATGGCCTGTTGCAGCGTGCAGCCCGATCCACAATAACACTCTCAACATGGCTCTACGGCCCACCTCAGTCATCAACCTCTCAAGTCTCAAGGGCTCTCAAATCTCATATCACTCAGCCAACAGCTCCATATATGGAAAAAACAATGATAATATGCGATGTAAAAATGAATGATGAACATATACTGAGATGTGATACGCAAATGAAGAATCATGACTGAGTGTATAATTAACGTTAAATCAGATAACTCAAAATAACATAAATAGCCTCATTAGTTCTCAACCAAATAAGTATATAGCCTAAACATGATTTCTAACATAGATCACGACTCAGGTAATTAGGGAAAAATACGGATATAGCAAGATATGATAGTAGATTAAGTCTATTATTAGTCTAAAAGTCAACTTGACTCATGATTATCCCGGTGCACGCCCACACGCCCGTCGCCTAGCATGTGCATCAGATGAACACATCACAAATAACATGGTTCCCAAGGATAATTACCCTCAATTCCAAGTTTAGAAATATTAGTTACTTCGAACAAGCCAAATCCAATACTGAGCAAGCCAAACAATACTCTAGAACACCGTCCCGCGCGAATCCACCTCCAAATGGCTCGAAACTAGCCAAAAGTAACTCAAAAAACTCAAATAATACCAAAGAAAACCAACCCAAATGATAAAGGTTGAATCTTTCATCAAAACCCAAAGTAAAACCAAAAAGTCAACCTGGGCCTGCACCTCGAAACCTGACAAAACTATATATTTCAACAACCCATTCAATTACGAATCCAACAATACTAATTTCACTCAAGTCCGACTCCGAATCGATGTTCAAATCTCAAATATGCACTTTAAAAAATTTTAGACAAAAACTCCCAATTTCTCGTCTAAAATCATCAATCAAATGCTAAAATCGAAGAGAGAATCATGGAATATAATCAAAAACGACTCAATAATCCATACCCCAATCCAAGTACTAAAAAATGCCCTCCAAAACCTTGTGAGAAAAAGTAACTAAATTTTGAAGTAAGGAAAAAAATGCAGCCAGCTCGAATCAGGTCCTAGATGATCCCGAAATACACGTTTGATAATCCCAACATGATCCTTGCGAGATTATAGCCAAGATAGCCTCTTGAGTCACCCAATTTGACTTTAATATTAGGGAGATATGATGTTTTGATGTTTTAAAAAAATTTAAAAATTTTAGGGATACAAATAGCATTTTCGTAATTATTTACACCAGAAAAAAATCAGTAATAAGAAAATCTTTGTTTTATCACCTAAAACTCACTTGAAACCTCCCGTACATACACCATATATGAATTTCAATCATAAAACATGCTAAAAACATGTCCGCGCACTCAAAACACCGAAAAGAGGTCATCTTGACCCGATATTGACCATGGTCAAACTTCAAATCTTTAACTTAACTAGTTTCTCGACCAATGATCCAAAACACAACCGAGCCCCTCGAGACCAATCCAATCATGCCAACAAGTAAAAATACATCATCCAAACTTATCCAAAGCTTCAAAACATTAACAGGAACATCACAACAAAGAATCAAGGCTCAAACCGAATAGAATTTCTCTTAAGTTGTTAAATCTTCATTCTTTCAAAAGAGTGTCTGAATCACACTTAAACACTTTGGATTACTTTTAAACTTTGCATACAAGTTCAATTCAACTATATACACTATCCAAAGTCTTGGAACACCAATTGAAGTCCAATAGCATCAAAGTCAACTCTTGGTCAAGCTTATGAACTCTTAATTCTTCAAATTGCCAACTTTCAACAAATAGTGTCGAATTCTTGTAGGAACATCCGAAACTAAATCGGAACATAAATACAAGTCTAAAATTATCATACGAACTTATCGGAACAATCAAAACTCGATTCCGAGTCCGTTTAGCCAAAAGTCAAACCTCGATAAACTCTTCCAACTTAAAGCTTCTAAAACGAGAACCATTCTTTCAAATCAACCCCGAACTGCTCGAAAACCGAAATCAATCATACATGCAAGTCATAATACATAATATGAGACAACTCAAAGTCTCAAACTACCGAATGGAATGCTAAAGCTCGAAATGACCGGTCGGGTCGTTACACTAAGTATGATCTTTTCAGTTCTCAAGGGGCCTTTCTATAAATTCCCTTTATATTTTAAAATCAGATGAAAATAAAGTCCAGGGGAATGGACATCACATGTAGAAAACACAGCCGCCGTTAGCAACCTTGATTTTGGTATGAATGGGGCAACGAGCAAAGTGGGAGGAGAGTTCTTCCTCTCCCCTTGCTAAGTTTTAGAAAGTCTCAATGTCAAAAATTAGACCAAAAAAATAAAAATAAATGGTAACAAATTTGTATATCTATGTGCTTTTGGCTTTCCACGCGTCCAAAATGGGTGAATATTATTTTATTTTCCTTTGTCATCAATAAGGGGTATTGATTTCGTTCTGAACAAGAAGAGGATGTAAGGGAACATCCATAAAATTTAATGTGTAACTATTAAGATGAGCTTAATTTATTTTGAAGATTCACAAATATTTGCAAAAGAACCAGGTCGCTTGAAGTGTGTTGATTAGAAGTTGAAGACTATTTTCTGGTGAAAAATGATGCTTGTTGATAATTGGAGAGATTCTGTTCGCGAGTTACAGGAAATATACTAGCCGAAAGAATTTTTTTTCAACATGGATTCATTAATTATGAGATTACTTGCATGGAAAGGAAGACAGGTAAAAGAATCTCTTAAGGAAGTAAAAGAGAATCCTTTTAAGATTTGTTTTCCTTAAGAGGTGACCGATTTATTTTGGTCTTGGAGCTAAAATTTAAAAAATATTTGGTCAACCTCACTTCTATATAAAGTATCATATTATTGTTATTGAAGACTTACACTATTCGCATAGTTTCAAGAAACTACTTATGGAAAATGACAAATTCATAGCAAAAAGTGCTTTCAAGAATTCAAGCTGCTCAATTGAAGAATCCGTTCCTGAAGTCGAAGCTGCTGAGTCATTTAGTTGTTTAGGGTTGAGTCATTGTTCTTTAATTTTAACCTATTTTGCTTATTGAGAAGTATAATTGTAAGGAAACAATATATTCTTGTGAGTTTGTTTCTTTTCCTAAGCTAAAGAAAGTATAGAAAAGGGTAACTGCAATTGGATTGATTGTGGGGGTTAGGTACTAGAGTTACTCCCATTAGTTATTGAGCTATAACCAAAAATCGGGTTTTGAAGTTAGTAAAGTTTTGAGGTAAATTTTACGAGGGTAGATCGTGATTTCTACTACCTTGATCAAGGATGTTTTCCACATAATAATTATTGTTGTTTAATTTCGCACTTTAATTTTTGTTTATGTCTATAATTCTAAGGTTAAAAAACAAGGTTCTTTAACATGCAAAAATTAGGAGTAAGACAATTTACCCCCTCTTGTGTCTTGGTTCATCCTAAAATAACAAGTGGTATTCGAGCATGTTCTTTCGAGCAAGACTACCAAAAGAAAGGACGAAAATCAACCACATGCCCACTATTATTCAATGGAAAATACTACGGATAGTATAAGGAAGGAATGTGTCATTTTTTGGAATTTAGAAGATTTAGAACTCCGGGACATCATTCAGAAAGATCCTACAATTCCATGGCCAAATATGACAAGGGGATAATTACTGGCACAAAAATCGGGGAACAATATAATGATGAGATGTCAAGGTTGTTTAGAAGAATTCCAAGGCTAAGAAAATTTTAATTTGTGGCATAGGACTTGACGAGTACAATCGAATCTCTACTTGCACTAATACTATGTAGACTGCTCATGAAGGTACAAACCAGGTCAAACTATCTAAAATTGATATCTTCACAAGACAATATAAACTCTTTAAGATGAAGGAGGGGAAAATTTTCCGAGACATGTGTAGGTTCACACAAATAACTAATGAGCTGATCTCTCTTGGAGAAATTATCCCTATAAAAAAATTATAAGAAAGATTCTAAGTACACTATCTGCCTCCTAGGAAAGTAAGGTTAATGATATTATAAAAGCCAATTTTTTTTACACAATGACTATTGATGATTTAATTGACAATTCAAAAATCTATGAATTGAAGAAGTTTCCAGATCGCCATATGGAAGAGCTTGTCATGACCCCAAACTTAACATGATGTGATGACGCCTATCACAGAACTAGGCAAGCTGACAATCACAAATAACCATGCATTTTAAATTGGAACATGATAAAATAAGTTGAACAGTGAAAATCTCAATAACCGATAAGAAAATACTGCGACTCAATACAAAATCCCCCAAAATCTGGGTGTCACTAAGTACATGAGCATTTAAATGACAATACAAATTAACTGTTAAAACAACTATCTAGAAAGATAGAACAGTGCTAATAAACGGAGAAGAAGGAGAGTTGAGGCATGTAGACGCCAAAGCAGCTACCTCAAAAGTCTCCAAGCAGATGAAGCTCCAAAGCTAGCAACCGCCATGTACAGAAGTACCTGGATCTGCACACAAAGTGCAGGGTGTAGTATGAGTACAACCAACCCAATGTACTCAATAAGTAATAGGATTAACCTTGGGCTGAAAGTAGTGGCGAGCTCAGAAAGGTACAATCTAAATCCAGATTATAACAATACACATATGATAGGAAAAATGATATTAATATCTCAGAGAAAACTCGTAATTAGTTGGTACACAGTACAGGATGTAGACATGCTTTCAAGTTAATAGTTTAAGCTCAGCACGGATAAAATATGCCAAGTATGTCTGATATGAGGAATGCTACATTTCTATATCTTCATGTCAAATGAGCATGTCGCATGTAATGCATCACAATGATAACCTCACATACTCCCACTCGCAGAGTACTCAATCTGACTGTTTCAACTCTTCCTCATCACACTCAGTCACTCTGCACTGTACGATACCTGCACTTACTATTGGTATGTCAGACTCCGGAGGGGCGGATCCTGCCCAAGTGCTAATAAACCTGCTGTGGCACGCAGCCCGATCCCATCGTGAATTAGTAATACCTGCTACGGCGTGCAACCCGATCCCATCATGAATCAGTAAAGCCCACTGCGACGTGCAACCCGATCCCATCAATATCACTCACAAACAGGCCCTCAGCCTTACTCAGTCATCAATCTCTCCAGTCTCTCGGGTTCACGATACTCATGCCAATAAGCCCCAAACAATGATACATGATGTAACGATAAATGATAACAAAGACTGAGATGTGATATGCAAATGATGAACGCGACTGAGTTGATAACTGCAATTTAAGAAAATAACTCAATGGCAAAAGAAACAACCTTAGTGGGCCCCAACAGTACCAGATATAGCGTAAGCATGGTTCCTAACATGAATCATAGCTCAATTCCTCTAACACATGGATAATACATGAATAATAACAAGATTAAATAACTACATAGTTCTATGAATCAACCAAGTCACAAATACTATGGTGCACGCCCACACGCTCGTCACCTAGCATGTGCGCCACCTCAACACCAATCCATAACACGTAGTTCAGGGATTCATACCCTCAGAACCAAGTTTAGAGGTGTTACTTACCTCAAATCTCGCAAATCCATACTCCAACAAGCCTTTGCCTCGCGAATCGACCTCCAAATGACTCGAATCTAGCCACAAACAACTTAATACAATCGACACAAGCTATTGGAATCAATTCCATATGATAAAAGCTAAGTTCTTTAACAAAAGTCAAAAAAGTCAACTAAAAAGTCAACCCCGGGCCCACCTCATGGAATCTAACAAAATTTACAAAATTCAAACACCCGTTCAATAACATGTCTAGCCATACTAAAATTACCCAATTCCAACATCAAATTGTTACTCAAATCCCCAAATTGTACTCTCCAATCGCTAGTCCAAAATTCCCCAAATTACACCTTAAAACACATACTCTAGGTGGTAAATTCAGTGGGTATTCAATATTAATAAATAAAAATGATCAAAAGTGGATTACCTTTTGAAATGTAGTGAAAACCCCTTCACATATCGCCTCAATCTGAGCTCCCAAAGTCCAAAAATGAAGAAATAACTCTAACCCTCGACTTTATACCTTTTGCTAGCCTTTTGGCATCTGCAGAGTTAGGGGTCGCACCTGCGATTCTGCTTTTGCTGAGAAATATTGGCTTCTACTAAGTCCACTTAAGCCCCTGACCTCGCGCACCTGCAGTCTCCTCTTCGCACCTGCGGGACCGCATCTGCGGATCAATCCATCGCTCCTGCAACTCCATTGCCTCCCGCCCACCTTGCTTCTGCAGGCCTTCATGCGCAGATGCGCTTCCTCTTCTGCGGGCTTCCTTCTGTATCTGTGCCCCCAGGCCTCCTCTCCAGGACTCACACCTGATGGGCACGTGGCAACTTCTTCGGCTCCGCACCTGCGACCCTTTTCTCACAGGTGCGGTTGCACCAGACATCAGCTGCTTCAGCAATCTTCCAAGTCCAATTTCGATTTGTTAACCATCCAAAATCTACCCGAGGCACCCTGGACCTCAACCAAACATACCAACAAGTCCTAAAACATCATACAGACTCGCTCGAAGCCTCAAACCACATCAAACAATACTAAAACCACGAATCGCACATCGATTCAAGCCTAATGAACTTATGAACTTCTAACTTCTAAAACAAATGCCGAAACATACCAAACCAACTTTGATTGACCTTAAAGTTTGCACATAAGTCATAAATGACACAACATACCGATTCCAACTTCTGGAACCAAAAATTCATGTTCGGTAACCACAAAGTTAACTCTCGGTCAAACTTCTCAACTCTCCAACTTCTATTTTTTCCAACTTTTGCCAATTCAAGCCAAAATCATCTACGTACCTCCAAATCAATATACGGACACACTCGTAAGTCCAAAGTCATCATATGGAGCTATCAGAACTATCCATACTCCATTCCGGAGTCATTTACGTATAAGTCAACATTTGGTCAACTCTCATAACTTAGGCTTCCAACATTGGGACTAAGTGATGTTTCCAATTCATTCCGAAACATCCCCGGAACCAAATAAACCACCCCGATAAGTCACATATCAACAAATTACAATAGAATATGCAATAAATAGAGGAACAGTATTACACCCCATCTTTTCGTATGTGAGATTACGTTGTAACTCAATTGATGTAAGCTCGGAAACGAGATCGTCTTTGAAAGTACATAAAGTAAGTTAATCATGTTTCCTTGGAGGTTAAAAATCTTTAAGATCATGAATAACAAGTACCAAGAGGGTTGAAAGGCTTAGAAGCTAAACAAATTGAAGAAAATAAGTTTCGTCGAATGTCGACAAGTTGGGAATGTTATAACATGTAATTTTGGGGTGATATTAGGGTGCTTAACATGATAAGGTAGTTATGTTATGAGTTATTTTAGCCGTATGATAGTCGTGTATTACGTATTCAAGTCAAGCGAGTTGTGGAACAAAAGTTAGCAAAGGTCATCAGAAGTTACATTCATAAATGTGCTAAATATTAGGCCAAATGCAGCTGCGCTTTTCTCCCAATATACTTGAAATTACAAGATAATCCACAATCAAAGTGAAGATCTATGAATCTAGTTTCTAACACATTAAACTGTTTGTTGATACGACATCCGAGTAGATAGATATTCACGTTTTCGTGAGACCATGCAAGCGGCTCCCAATGGGACCCACTTAGGCGGTGGACGACCCTTGAACATTTTAAAGGGGTTAGACGGCTCGATTTTGGTCATTTTCGACCGAAGACAGTTCCCAAAATCTCTCAACATTTTACTAATAGTTCTCCAAGATTCCAAGTTGAATCCAAGGTGATTTTACCTAAACCTAGCCTCAAAAGTTAGCTTAAGTGAAGATAAGAGTCTCTATCGTGTTGTGATCTATTTAAGGGTGCTTGTAAGCTAAGGAAAGCTTTGGTTCGATTTTGTTATGATTATTTAAGGTATGTATAACACCTTATTTCTTGTGCTTAAGCTTATCTATGTTTTGATCAAGTTATTTAGATGATGAATTACAAGATCGATTGAAGTTGTATAGAAGTTGTTGTCTATTATTGGACTATTTTGGAGTTGCGTATATGACTTCATATGGTTGGAAATCATGAGGAGTAGCTTGGTTATAATGTTCTTATTGTTTTTATTCTTGAAAATATTTTGAGTATGTTGATGATGTTGTAAATAAGAGAAGAAGCAACCACACAATACCTAAAAGTTGTCCATATTGTTGTTATATATTGTTGGGTTGTTTAATGTTACTTTTATGATGGATATAAAGTTGAAATGTCATGTAAATATATACATTTATATGCTGGACCTGTTTATGGTGTTGTAAGTACAGGGAATATGGGAAAACGAGTTGGATTTGGTTCCAATCCAAGGTGCCGCTCGTCGTGTTAATTGGTGATATTTGTGCACTTGTTGCTGTGTAGATTGATTGTTGTTGTTGGGTTGTTGGGTGTGTTGTGGTGCTGAAGGTATATAGTTGGAGGTTGTATGTGTTCTTGTTGTTTTGATGGACTTGGGGAAAGCAAGGAAAACAGGGGAGATGCTGTTCGTTTTAATATAAGATAAGCTTGTCATTTATTGTATGATAGTTGCATCATTTGTAGCTTAACGATAGTATTATTATCGTTGTTGTAGATTAAAGTACGACGAGACGAGTTCAACATGGTCATTGGACCGACTTTGATAAGGTATGTTAATGCTATCCCTTCTTTCCTTTTCGCATGATCCATATGATATAATGAAACGAGCAAACACGTAACTTTCACAAATGGCTCTATTCTTAGAAGTACTAGGGTTGCCTATGTTCTTGATTCTCCATATATCCTATTATTATATTGTCTGTTCATGGGTCTCAAAAAATACGTATGTTGATAAAGTTTATTTCATAGGCATATTGATCTTATGACATTCTGAGAGATCTTATCGACTTACTTCCTTATACATTGCATTCATTTATACATGTACATTGACCCATGACCTGATGATGTTATGTATGCGTATATGATATGTATAAGGGGTATGGGTAAAGGTTACGACGTTATATATGCACCACCACTTGATTAGTTGGTATACGTTGATGATTTCGCCCACAGAGACCGAGATGATATGATAGGATGCCCTCAGAGGCTTGATGATGTTATCTACGCATATACATATGCATGATATGACATTTATTCGCATATAAATGGCATTATTAATGTTTCATGATTCACAGAGCTATTCAGACCTACAGGTTTAGTCCTTTACTCTATGTTTCTTTCATGTCTTTTATATACTGCTTTTCATGGCTTACATACTCGGTACTTTATTTGTACTAACGTCATTTTTTCCTGGGGACACTGCGTTTCATGCCCGCAGGCCCCGATAGATAGGTTGACATTCATCCTAGTAGGCTATCAGCTCACGGAAGGTGTTGGTACACTCCACTTGCTCCGGAGTTGCCTATTTGGTTAGTATGGTTTGGACATGTATTGATTGGTATGGCAGGGCCCTGTCCCGGCGATTATGACGTTTATGTAGTCTTAGAGACTTGTAGACAGATTTCATGTATATGGATGATTGTATGGCCTTGTTGGATATGTTTTGAGTGTACAAATGATCATTTCGGTCTTGTAGGCCCGTATGTCACATGTATAAGTTTGTATACCATGTTGGGTCGTCCTATGCTGAGTATTTTCTTATGTTTAATTCTGGTTATCTCATGACGGTCTTTTCGGCTCATTTACCCATGATAGTATGATAAGAAAGATACGTTACGCTTGTACTCAATTGAGTTAGGCACCAGGTGCCCGTCGCGGCCCTTCGATTTGGGTCGTGACAAAGTGGTATTAGAGCAGTTCTGTCATAGGGGGTCTACAAGCCGTATTTAGTAGAGTCTTGTTTATGGGTGTGTTGTGCACCACACTTATAAGCAGGAGGCTACAAGGCATTTAAGACTATCACTCTTTCTTCTTACTCTAGATCGTGTGGTAGAGCTCAGTTGAAAGAATTCAAACTCCTAAATTCTATTTTTTTCGTAATACAACAATACCCACTTCCAGAAAGACAGTTGGTAAGATATTGAATATGGTTGTAGAAGAGTTGAGTCAGAGGTACTCGATTTTGCATCATGCTTATGATGAGTAAATGTGAGGTGTTCAGCAGATCATGTGTGTACTAAGATGTGTAAGCTTCTCGATAAGGAGCCCTAAGGCATGAATATTTATCTACCCAGATGGTAAAAAGCAATAAGAAAATCAAAAGGTAGATACAAATTTCAACAAGTAAAAGAAGTATGGTGAAGAAGGGTATAAGGTACCCACTTAGTGAAGATTATCAGTATTTATAATTCAGGCAGAGAAATATAAGTATTCTGAGTTGCTTTCAATGGTAACAAAGATATATACAATTGGCCACACCGATCTCAGTTATGCCATATGGGAGCAAACATATATAGTTTAAGAGAAAAATGGGATATCAGGATCCAGCTGGGGTTAGAGTAATTCAAAATGGTGGATGGATTGTTATCATTAGCTAACATTTCCGAAGGATAGTGCAAATGTGGTAATAGATCTCCTTGTGAGACACCCAGATGGTGCACTCTAGAATAGTACACTTAGATATGAATACTAGAATGTTCATAAATTTTAGAATATAGGCAGTGGAATCCTAGAAGGGATAAATATTTACCTTAGTATGACTCCCGCCCTGAGAAAAAAAATAAGAAGAAGAGAGAATGTTAGGCGTCCCGAAGAGCCAGCGAGATGAAGCAAGGGGATCGAAAAGTGAAAGAATATTTTGTTGAAGTTTTCAAAATAAAGTGACAGACTATTAGTCGGATAATAAGAAGAGAGTAAATGAAGCATTATGAGTAAGATGAATGGGTGATAACGGTAAATAAAAATATGACAGAATGACAGAGTCTATAGTCAAGTGAAGGAAAAGATAAGAGGTGACAGGCCTTGAGACAATAAAACTGTAAAAGACATAAAGTCATACCCTCATTTTGAGAAATGAGTTGGTGACTCGAACGCGATTACAAGAAGGCTAAGTTAGACCCCCAGAGTAATAGAAATCATTATGGGCTAGTGATCAAGATAAATTGAACCTGAATTAGGGATTTGAAGATTTGATAATAGTCGGCATCGTGAGAATTTCAGAGATAGCTTTCCGACAATAATAGAATGGACAACAAAAGAATAACCTTTAAAGTTCATTCAGGAAGACGCTTCCCTAAAGAAAGCAATGTGAGCAGAGTTAAGCGTAAAGGACTAAGTGTACTAGTTACACTAGGTGTCACCCTTGTGCATAAGGAATTCAGTTACCTATGGTACAAAAGGGTTACCGTAAAGTGAGTAAGGGTCATTGATGATGTGAAAAAATGAAAGATGAAGTGGTAAAACATCTATAGGTAGATAGTTGTAGCACTAAATCTTAGTACTCCCCTAAAGGGGGGAAGATGGTGTGATGTGGTATTAAGTCGGAGTTGAGTGGTTCAGGTAACTATGGAATGGTAAAGGAAGAATGTGGTAAAAAGGCGAAAGGGATGAGGTTGCATTTATTCAGATCCTGCAGATATGTCGCGACTCTAGAACATTATGCAAACACGACGCAGGAGAGAGACAGTAAGAGTTCCCGTCCAGGATATTATTGATAAATACGTACAAATGGACACTTGAAACATCAGGAGCCAGTGCAAGAGATAAGTTAAGACAAAGGACATATATTAAGACAGATTATGTGGAATATTGATATGAGAATGGACCGACGAGTAGTTAATAGTTGATTCAGGAAGAGTCTAGTTATGGCTAGACAAGAGGATACAAACAAACCAACAGATTGTGCAAGATAAACATGGTGAACCCCAACATAGTGAATTCAGTCTCGCATATATGACGTCGTAATCCTTGAGAAATATTTAGATAGGAGTTGGGGTAGTTAAAGGTACCGTATAAGTGTTATGATAATAAAAAAGAGTGCCACTAGGAAGACAGTCAAAAATTTCAGTTTAGAAGCAACCCTACGAGCACAAGGGCACGGAAGTAAGTAATTACAGATAATTATAGGCGATCAAGAACATCAAAAATACCGCCAAGTATATGATGTAATAAGCTCGCACCTTTACAAGAATCAGAGGATCTCTCCTAAGTACTACAACGAAAGACTAGTTGAGGAAATAAGGAAGAAGGCTTCAACCTAAGCATAGTAACTTGAAGAAGTAATGATCTTGTAACAACAATCTCACTACAATATTGTATACACTCCATAAGAAAGTGGCACCTGTCGTGGCTAATGAACAGAAAAAAAAAGGTGATATTTGATATTATATGAGTTATAGGAAATTCCAGTATTTGTGGGCAATAAGATAAGCCAAGTATTCATGCAACAAGTGACAGAACGAGCAGGAAAAGTAATTGCTTACATTTAAAGACAACTGAGAAGGCATGAAAGGAAATCTATGGTGCTAGCAAGTTAAAGGAAAGTTGTGAGTTGTCTAAATAGATATGTGTAGGCCGCAAGATAAAGTATCGTGGAGCAACAAGGTTTCAGGTAGATAGGACTAAGGATAAGAAAAGGTGAGTGAGAAGGTGACGAGAATAGGTAAGTCCTCGGGATTAAACCCATCAAAACAAGAGCTGATGGTTTTCGTAAGTTATAGAAAGCTCGGTACAACGTGAATGAACTCAGAGGAGTCTAAGACTAGGAACAATTAGAAGAGATGAAATGCTGCCCTGGTAGTAGAATAAGGGTGTAATGGTTAAGTAGATGACTTTTAGGCCTTTGTTTGAGTAATGATTATAAGAAAAAAAGGATTTCATGAATTGCACAGGATTAAAATACCACTATAAGATGAATCATGTTGGGATGCTATGAAATACAATTATTGAAGTATAGTATCATCCTTAGGTGGATTAGGAAAATCACTTCAAGTGTTCCCCGATGCGTCATGAGCCCTAGTGACAATACATTATGTGAGAGGTTTCAAGTTACCACTAGTATATTATGGATCAACATTAAGATGAATCAACAATGGATGGATAAAAGTTACAAAGTATGAGATGAGATTAGGCCGTCATTATTAAGATAAACAGTATTGAGGAAGCATTAAAGGACTTAGGTTTATGCATATAGAAGAAGCAGCGAGAGAGTAACCTGGAGTTGGGTAGCAGACATCGGTAATAATAAATCGAAGTAAGAGTTATGGTATAGTATGACCTACCTAGTTGTAGTAAAGCCATAAGCATAGATAACCGAGGCTATGAAACAAGATATATCAATAGTCGTAAGTTCGATGAAGTACCGAGCGAAGAACTTCAGTACACCTATAGATTCCCAGAGGGACAACTTGTCATAGTTCTATATATGTTCACAAAGTAAGGCCTAGAGATTGAAAAGCTGGAGGAAAAGGAGAGAAGGGTCGCATAGGTGCACATACAATGTTAGAGTCATACGGGTTGCATGACAGAAGATAGCAACAGTTACGAGATTGGAAGAATTTCGATCACAAATTGTGGTGTGAGAAAGAGGCCTGAAGGGGGGAATAGCCTCGCCTTTGAATTTATTCATAGAACATTTGCCTATATGGCTAGTACAATATCAAATATCTGTAGCTTATGAGAGTGATATGTGCATCAGTCAACATTCGAGGACGAATGTTCCAAAAGGAGGGATTGATGTTACACCCCATGTTTCGTACTTGAGCGTACGTCGTAACTCAACTGAGGTAAGCTCAGAAACAAGATCGTCTTTGAAAGTACATAAAGTAAGTTAATCACATTACCTTTGAGGTTACAAATTTTTAAGATCATGGATAACAAGTACCAAGAGGGTTGAAAGGCTTAGAAGCTAAAAAAATTGAAGAAAATAAGTTTCGTCGAATATCGACAAGTTGGGAATGTTATAACATGTAATTTTAGGGTGATACTAGGGTACTTAACATGATAAGGAGGTTATGTTATGAGTTATTTTTGTCGTATGGTAGTCGTGTATTACGTTTTGAAGTCAAGCGAGTTGTGGAAAGAAAGTTGGCAAAGGTCATCACAAGTTACATTCATAAATGTGCTGAAAATTAGGTTAAATGTAGCTGCGCTTTTCTTCCAATATACTTGGCATTACGGTATGATCCACCTACAAAAGTGAATATCGAGTCTAGTTTCTAACGCATTAAATCATTTGTCAATACGACATCCGAGTAGAGAGATATTCATGTTTTCGTGAGACCGCGCAAGCAGCTCCCAATGGGACCCACATAGGTGGTGGATGACCCTTGAACATTTTAAAGGGGGTTTAACGGCTCATTTTTGATCATTTAGACCAAGGAACATTTCCAAACTCTATTAACACTTCCCTAACAGTTCTCCAAGGTTCCAAGTCGAATCCAAGGTGATTTTACCTAAACCTAGCTCAAAAGTTAGCCTAAGTGAAGAAGAGAGTCTCTATGGTGTTGTGATCTATTTAAGGGTGCTTGTAAGCTAGGGAAAGCATTGATTTTGGAGTTGTGTATATGATTTCATATGGCTGGAAATCATGGGGAATAGCTTGGTTATAATGTTCTTATTGTTTTTATGCTTTTCAATATGTTGAGTATGTTAATGATGTTGTAAATAGGAGAATAAGCAACCATACAATACCTAAAAGTTATCCATGTTGTTGTTATATCTTGTTCGGTTGTTTGATGTTACTTTTATAATGGATATAAGGTTGGAAGTCATGTCAATATATATGTCTATATGATGGACCTATTGATGGTGTTGTAAGTACATGGGAGATGGGAAAAAGAGTTGGGGTTTGGTTCCAATCTAAGTTGCCGTTCATCGTGTTAAATAGTAGTTTCGTTGGTGATATTTGTGCACTTGTTTGTGTAGATTGATTGGTTTTGGTGGGCTGTTGGGTGTGTTTTGGTGCTGAAGGTATATAGTTGGAGGTTGTATGTGTTCTTGTTTTTTTGATGGACTTGGGGAAATCAAGGAAAACAGGGGAGATGCTGTACGTTTTAATATAAAATAAGCTTGTCATTCAATGTACGATAGTTGCATCATTTGTAGCTTAACGATTGTATTATTATCGTTATTGTATATTAAAGTGCGATGAGAAGAGCTCGACGTGGTCATTAGGCAGACTGTGATAAGGTGTGTTAAGGCTATCCCTTCTTTCCTTTTCGCATAATCCATATGATACAACGAAACGAGCAAACGCGTAACATTCACAAGTGACTCTATTCTTAGAAGTACAAGGTTTACCTATGTTCTTGATTCTCCATATGCCCTATTATTATATCGTCTGTTCATCGGTCTCATAAAATATGCATATTGATAAAGTTTATTTCACGATATTAACCGAAGGCATATTGATCTTATGACATTCCGAGAGATCTTATTGACTTACTTATGCATTGCATTTATTTATACGTGTATATTGACCCATGACCAGATGGCGTTATATATGCATATATTATATGTATATGGGGTATGGGTAAAGGCTACGACGTTATATATACACCACCACTTGATTAGTTGGTATACGTTGTTGATTTCTCCCACAGAGGCCGAGATGATATGATGGGATGCTCTTGGAGGCTTGATGATGTTATGTACACATATACATATGCATGATACGAAATTTATATGCATATGCATGTCATTGTAGATGTTTCATGATTCACAGAGCTATTCAGAAATACAGGTTGAGTCTTTTACTCCATGTTTCTTTCATGTCTTTTATATACCACTTTTCATGCCTTACATACTCGGTACTTTATTTGTACTGACGTTGCTTTTTCCTAGGGATGCTGCATTTCATGCCCGCACGTCCTGATAGACAGGTTGACAGTCCTCCTAGTAGGCTATCAGCTTAGCGGAAGGGTGCACTCCACTTGCTCCGGAGTTGCCTATTTGGTCAGTATGGGATGTGTATTAATTGGTATGGCGGGGCCTGTCCCGACTATTATGACATTTATGTACTCTTAGAGACTTGTTGACAGATGTCATGTATGTGGATGTTTTGTATTGCCATGTTGGTCTATGGTTTGAGTGTACAAATGATCATTCCGGTCTTGTAGGCCCGTATGTCACATGTAGAAGTTTGTATACTATGTTGGGTCGTCCTATGTCGAGTATTCTCTTATGTTTAATTCTTGTTATCTCATTATGGCCTTTTCGGCATATTTACCCATGATAGTATGATAAGAAGGATACATTATGTTAGTACTCGGTTGAGTTAGGCACTAAGTGTCCGTCGCAGCCCTTAGGTTTGGGTCGTGACAAACAGGGTTATAATACTCCAAACGACCGGCCGGGTCATTACATTCTCCCCTTCTTAAGCAAACATTCATCTTCGAACGGGTCTAGAATCATACCTGGAGTCTCAAATAGGCGTTGATATCTTCTGCACATTTCCTGCTCAGTTTCCCAAGTAGTCTCCTCGACTGGTTGACCTCTCCACTGTACTTTCACTGAAGCTATGTTCTTTGACCTCATAATTCAATCCTGCCGATCCAAAATAGCCACCGGCTCCATATCATGAGTCAAATCACCATCTAACTAAACTGCGCTAAAATCTAAAACATGAGAAGAATCGCCGAAATACTTCCGGAGCATGGAAACATGAAACACAAGATGAACACTCGATAGACTAGGCGGCAATGCAAGCTTGTAAGCCACCTCTCCAATCCTCTCAAGCACCCCAAAAGGGCCAATATACCGAGGGCTCAACTTTCCCTTCTTCCCAAACCTCATAAAACCTTCATGGGCGAAATTCTGGGCAATACCTTCTCCCTCACCATGTAAGTAACATCACAAACCTTCTGATCGGCGTAACTCTTCTGTCTAGACTGTGCCGTGCGAAGTCGATCCTGGATTAACTTAACCTTGTCCAAAGCATCCTGAACTAAGTCAGTACCCAATAGCCTAGCCTCACCCTGCTCAAACGAACCAACTGGAGACCGACACTGTCTCCCATACAAGGCCTCATACGGAGCCATCTGAATACTTGATTAGTAGTTGTTGTTGTATGCAAACTCTGCAAGCGGCAGAAACTGATACCAAGAACCCCTAAAATCCATGACACAAGCGCATAACATATCCTCCAATATCTGAATGGTGCGCTCGGACTGTTGATCCGTCTGAGGGTGGATTGCTGTACTCAACTCAACCCATGTGCCTAACTCTCATTGCACTGCGATGTGAACTGCGTGCCTCGATCTGAAATGATGGAAACCGGCACACCGTAAAGGCGAACAATCTCGCAGATATAGACCTTAGCCAACCGCTCCAAAGAATAGGTAGTCCCCACTGGAATGAAATGCGTGGACTTCGTCAACCGGTTCACAATCACCCTAATAGCATCAAACTTCTTCAAAGTCCGTGGGAGCCCAACTACAAAGTCCAAGGTGATATGCTCCCATTTCTACTCAGGAATCTCAAGCCTCTGAAACAAACCGCCAGGCCTCTGGTGCTCGTACTTCACCTGCTGACAATGTAAGCACCGAGCTACAAACCCCACTCTATCTTTCTTCATCCCCCTCCACCAATAGTGCTGCCTCAAGTCCTGATACATCTTTGCAGCACCCGAGTGAATGGAATACTGTGAACTGTGGGCCTCCTCAAGAATCAACTTACGTAATCCATTTACATTGGGCACACAAATCAGACCCTGCATCAGCAACACCTCATCATCCCCAATAGAAACCTCCTTAGCATCACCGTGCTGAACTGTGTCCTTATGGACAAGCAAATGAGGGTCGTCATACTAACGCTCTCTGATGCGATCATATAAGGAAGATCGAGAAATCACACAAGCTAGAACCCGACTAGGCTCCGAAACAATTAACCTCACGAACAGGTTGGCCAAGGCCTGAACATCTGATGCAACTGGTCTCACACCAAAAAGAATAAACACAAGGCTATCCATACTTATCGCCTTCCTACTTAAGACATCGGCCACCACATTGGCCTTCCCGGGATGATACAAAATGGTAATATCATAGTCCTTTAGCAACTCCAACCATCTCCGACAACCTCAAATTTAGATCCTTTTGTTTGAACAAGTGCTGAAGGCTTCGACGATCCGTAAATACCTCACAAGACACACTGTAGAGATAATGCCTCCAAATCATTAATGCATGAATGATGGCTGCCAACTCTAAATCATGAACGTGAGGCTTCAACTGGCGTGAAGCATAAGCAATAGCTCTACCCTCATGCATCAAGATACACCCAATACCAATCGAAGAAGCATCACAATATAATGTATTAGAGCCCGATGCTAAAGGCAAAACTAGAACTAGAGTTGTGGTCAAGGCAGTCTTGAGCTTCTGAAAGCTCTCCTTACACTCATTCGACCACCTAAATAGAGCACCCTTCTGGGTCAACCTTGTCAAAGGCACTGCAATGGACGAGAGACCCTCCACGAAGCGACGATAATATCTGGCCAGACCAAGAAAACTATGAATCTCAGTAGCTGAAGACGGTCTGGGCCAACTCTGAACCGCCTCTATCTTCTTTGGATCCACCTTGATCCCCTCACTGGACACCAAGTGCCCCAAGAACGCCACTGAACTAAGCCAAAACTCATACTTGGAGAACTTGGCATAAAGCTTCTCCTCCCTCAACATCAATAGTACAATCCTCATATGACGTGTATACTCATATGAGGATATCATCAATAGTACAATCCTCATATGACGTGTATACTCCTCCTGGCTACGTGAGTGCACCAGGATATCATCAATAAATACTATGACAAATAAATCAATATATGGCTGGAAAACAATGTTCATCAGATGTACGAATGCTGCTGAGGTATTGGTCATCCCAAAAGACATCACAAGGAACTCATAATGATGATAACGGGTCCTAAATGCTGTCTTCAAAATATCCATGTCCCGAATCTTCAACTGGTGATACCCGGACCTCAAATCAATCTTAGAGAACACCCTAGCTCCCTGAAGATGGTCAATTAGTCATCAATGCGCGGCAAATGATATTTGTTTTCAATTGTAACTTTGTTTAACTGCCTATTGTCAATGCACATCCCTATAGTACCATCCTTTTTCTTCAAAAATAGAACTGATGCACCCCAAGTATACATACTAGGCCTAATGAACCCTTTTTCAAGAAGCTCCTGAAACTGCTCTTTCAATTCCTTCAACTCTGCTGGTGCCATACGATACGGAGGAATAGAAATGGGCTGAGTGCCCGGTACCAAGTCAATACCAAAATCAATGTCCCTGTTGGGTGGCATGCTCGGCAGGTCTGTAGGAAACAAATTCGGAAAGTCTTGCACAACCGGAACAGAATCGATAGTAGGAGTATCAGCAACATCATCTCTCACAAAGGCCAAATATGACAAACACCCCTTCCCAACCATCTGTTGGGCCTTCAGATATATAATCACCCTACTGGGAACATAGTCCAGAGAACCTCTCCACTCAATCCTAGGTAACCTCGCATCGCCAACGTCACAGTCTTAGCGTGACAATCCAAAATAGCATGACATGGGGACAACCAGTCCATGCCTAGAATCACGTCAAAGTCAACCATACTAAATAATAAGAGATCAACTCTCGTCTCCAATCCCCCAATAGTCACCACACACGACCGATACACATGGTCCACAACAATAGAATCTCCCACCGGCATAGATACATGAACTGGTGAAACTAAGGACTCATAAGGCATATCCAAATAATGAGAAAAAATAATAATACATACGAATAAGTGAAACGAGGGTCAAATAATATAGAAGCATCCCTGTGCCATACTGAGACAATACCTGTGATCGCTGCATCCGAAGCAACGGCTTCTGGCCTGGTAGGGAAAGCATAGCATCGATCCTGACTGCCACCTGATCGGCCTCCCCCTCTAGGGTGACCTCTAGCTTCCGGAGCCCCACCCCAAGCTGGTTGAGCGGGTGGTGAAGTAACTGGTGTGGAAGTCACAGCCTAACTCGTTTGCTGAACTGGACCTCCCAAAAGACGGGGACAATACCTTTTCACATGACTGAACTCCCCACACTCAAAGCAACCCCGCTCCAACAATGGCGGCAGGTATTGAAATAGACCCCGAGAAGCAGAATAACTTCTAGAGGGACTTGGCACAGATAAACCCCGAACTGATGGAGCACAAGAAGAACTCTGAGCTGGGAGGGCACTGAGAGATGACTAACCTGGACAAGCACTGTATGAACGATCGCTAGCTGATGCACCAAGATGAACCAGATGAGCCATCTGAGCAGGGACTATAAGGATGACCTCTACTGTGGTGGGACTACCCTCCAGAAGAAACACGGCTGAAACCACCCAAACCAAGAGGCCTCTTGGCCTCCCTCTGCTCATGCTCCTGACTATGGACCTACGCTAGCCACCTAGCAATATCAACCACCTCGTCGAACCTAGCATCTGATTCAATCTCCCGAGTCATAACAAAGCGCAGTCCTTAGTTGAGGCCATCAATGAACCTGTTAATCCTCTCCCTTTCTGTGGGAACCAACCAGATTGCATGACGAGCCAACTCTGAAAATCTCATCTCATACTAGGTCATGGACATACCCTCCTGGCGTAGCTGCTCAAACTGCCTGCGCAACTCCTCCCCGCGGGTCTGTGGGACAAACTTCTCCAAAAAGAGAACAGAGAACTTTTGCCACGTAAGTGGTGCAGCGCCGACTGAGCTGCTCAACTCATAAGCCTCCCACACTTTTGAAGGCTGCCCCCGACAACTAAAAAGTAGTAAATGAGACTCCACTAGTCTCCAGAATACCCGCCATGCGAAGAATCCGCTGTCACCTATCCAAGAAGTCCTGAGCATCCTCCGACTCAGCCGTACTAAAGGATAGAGGCCTGAGCCTCACAAACCACTCTAGCCTCTTTTGCTCCTCGTCACTCATAGGGGGACCCACCTGGGTCTGAGCAACGGCAATCGACTAGGCTGGTAGTACCCCCGATGTCTAAAGTCCTTGAACCACCTACTCTGGAGTACGGGCAGTAGAAGTCTGGGCACCTCCCACGACCTGAGAAGTGGCTGGTGTGTCCTGAACTAAAACCGCCAGAGCAAGGCTAGTGCATACAATCATATCTTGGCCAAAGCCTCCTGAAGGCCTTGAATCACAATAGGCACAGCTGGTGCCTGAGCTGGTTCCACTGGCTCAACCACATCTGGGATGTACTCCTGTGCTGGAGCAACTAGTGGGTCTACAGGTGCTGCTCAAGCTGCTGTATGAGCTGCACCTCAGCCTCTACTGCAGCCCCGGTCTCTCATGGCCCTAGCTGGTGGTACTGGTGGCTGTTCGCCCGATCTGATAGCACGTGTCCTCACCATCTATGAGAGAATAGAATAACAAAAGTTTAATTTTCGGGATCAACAGATACGTACGACAAGAATACAAAAAAGTGAAGTTTTCCTAAGGGTTCGGCAGCCTCTAACATCTCCATACTAATTCGCAAGACTCTACTAAACCTGCTCATGACTCGTGAGACCTATGTAATCTAGGCTCTGATACCAACTTTTCACCACCCAAAACTCAACATGGCGTGATAACACCTATCATAGAACTAGGCAAGCCGACAATCACAAATAACCACGCATTATTAAATTGGAACATGATAAAATAAGCTTAATAGTGAAAATCTCATAAATAATCGATAAGAAAATACCGCGACTCAATACAAAATCCCCAAAAATTCAGGTATCACTAAGTACATGAGCATCTAAATGACAATACAATCTAACTGCTAAAACAACTGTGCAGAAAGATAGAACAATGCTAATAAACTGAGATAAAGGAGAATTGAGCCATGCGGACGCCAAAACAGCTACCTCAAAAGTCTCCAAGAAGATGAAGCTCCAAAACTAGCAACCACCGTGTCCAGAAGTACCTAAATCTCCACACGGAGTGCAGAGTAGTATGAGTACAACCGACCCAATATACTCAATAAGTAACAGGACTAACCTTGGGCTGAAGGCAATGACGAGCTCAGAAAGGTACAGTCCAAATCCAGATTATAATAGTACAAATATGACAGGAAAAATGATAGTAATATCTCAAAGAAAACTCATAATCAGTTGGTACACAATAGAGGGATGTAGACATGCTTTCAAGTTAACAGTTTAAGCTCAAAACAGACAAAATATGCCAAGTATGTTTGATATGAGGAATGCTACATCTCTATATCTACATGTCAAATGTTGCATGTCGCATGTAATACATCACAATGATAACCTCACGTACTCCCACTCGCACAGTACTCAATCTGACTGTTTCAACTCTTACTCATCACACTGAGTCACTCTGCACTGTACGATACCTGCACTCACTGCTGGTATGTCAGACTCCAGAGGGGCGCATCCTGCCCAAGTGCTAATAAACCTGCTGCGGCATGCAACCCGATCCCATCATGAATCAATAATACCTGCTGCGGCGTGCAACCCGATCCCATCATGAATCAGGAAAGCCCGCTGCGGCGTGCAGCCCCATCCCATCAATATCACTCACAAACAGTCCTTCAGCCTCACTCAGTTATCAATCTCTCCAGTCTCTTGGGTTCACGATACTCATGCCAATTAGCCCAAAACAATGATACATGATGTAATGATAAATGATAATAAAGACTGAGATGTTATATGCAAATGATGAATGCGACTGAGTTCATAATTGCAATTTAATCAAATAACTCAACAGCAAAAGAAACGACCTCTGTGGGTCCCAACAGTACCAGATTATAGCCTAAATATGATTTTTAACATGAATCATAGCTCAATTCTCCTAACACATGGAGAATACATGAATAATAACAAGATTAGATAACTACACATTTCCACGAAATCAACTGAGTCACAGTTACTATGGTGCACGCCCACACGCCCGTCACCTAGCATGTGCGCCACCTCAACACCACCCCGATAACACGTAGTTTAGGGATTCATACTCATAAAACCAAGTTTAGAAGTGTTACTTACCTCAAACCGCGCAAATCCCTACTTCGACAAGCCCTTGCCTCTCGAATCGGCCTCTGAATGACTCGAATCTAGCCACAAACAACATAGTATAATCAACACAAGCTATTGGAATCAGTTCCATATGATAAAGCTAAGTTCTTTAACAAAAGTAAAAAAAGTCGACCCCGGGCCCACGTCTCAGAATCTAACAAAATTTACAAAATCCAAACCCCCATTCAATAACGAGTCCAACCATACAAAAATTACCCAATTCCGACATCAAATCGTTACTCAAATCCCCAAATCTTATTCTCCAATCCCTAGTCAAAAATTCTCCAAAGTACACCTTAAAAACACATAATCTTGGTGGAAAATTCAATAAGTATTCAATATTAATGAATAGAAATGATCAAAAGTGGTTTACCTCTTGAAATCTAGTGAAAACCCCTTCAAAAATTGCCTCAATTCAAGCTCCCAAACTCCAATCGCCTCAATCGCCTCGACTTTATACCTTCTGTCAGCCTTTTCGCACTTGCGGAGTTAGGGGCCGCACCTGCGATTCCACTTTTGCGGAGAATTATTCACTTCTGCGAAATCCACTTAAGACCCCGACCGCGCGCACCTGCGGTCTCCTCTTCACACCTGCAGGACTGCATCTGCGGATAAATCCATTGCTCCTGCGACTCCACCGCCTCCTGCCCACTTTCGCTTCTGCGGTCTTCATGCGCAGAAGTGCTTCCACTTCTGTGGGCTTCTTTCCGCACCTGCGCCCTAGGCCTTCTCTCTAGGACTCGCACCTGCGGACCTGGCCACTTCTGCGGCTCCACACCTGCGGCACTTTTTCGCAGGTGCCGTTGCACAAGACATCAGCTGCTTCAACAATCTTCCAAGTCCAATTTCAATTCGTAAACCATCCGAAATCCACGTGAGGCACCCGGGACCTCAACCAAACATACCAACAAGTCCTAAAACATCATACAAATTCACTCGAAGCCTCAAACAACACAAAAACCACGAATCGCACATCGATTCAAGTCCAATGAATTTATAAACTTCTAACTTCTAAAACATATCAAACCAACTCCGATTGACCTCAAATTTTGCACCCAAGTCATAAATGACACAACAGACATATTCCAACTTTCAGAACCAAAAATCCAAGCCGGTTAATCACAAAGTCAACTCTCGGTCAAACTTCTCAAATCTCTAACTTTTATAAGTTCCAACTTTCGCCAATTCAAGACAAAATCATCTACAGACCTCAAAAATAATATCTGGACACACTCCTAAGTCCCAATTAACCATACGGAGCGATTAGAACCATCAAAACTCCATTCGTCATTTACGCATAAGTCAACATCCAGTGAACTCTCCCAACTTAGGCTTCAAACCTTGGGACTAAGTGTCCCAATCCATTCTGAAACATCCCTGGAACCACCCCGACAAGTCAAATATCAATAAATGAGCATAGTATAAGCAATAAATAGGAGAACGAGGCTATAATACTCAAAATGACCGGCCGGGTTGTTACAAAGCCACACAAGTAAAAAATATGGTTCTCAAGTTCACTGAAAAACCAAAAACTGATGATGATGATATGGTATTGCTGACACATAGTTTCAAAAAGATGATTAGAAAAGGTGGACTCGAGAAGAAGGGTAGCAACTCAAAAATGAAGACTCCAGGAAAGAGCAACACCGATGAGTGCTGCAAGTGTGGAAATCGCAATCACTTTATTAGAAATTATCCAATGAGGGAGATTGAGTGAAAAGTAATAATTCTGACAAAGTAAAGAGAAGACAAAGGATTGGGTTCCTAAAAAAAGAATGAGAAAAAAAGAGCCGATAGTATTTTTAAAAGGTCTGGCTGCTAAGGGAATACCTCAGTGATGACATGATAGTAGTGATGAGGAAGATAAGTTCTTGATGGCCAAGGATCTGGTTCATAAAATGAAGGCATTCTTTCTTTGATAGCCAAGGATGAATCTAACTAATACGGTGACACTCTTGCCTTGATGACCAACTTAGATTCAAATGTGAAAGATGAATAAACAAATGTAAATTTTCATAATATTAAAGAAGAAGCAAGACATGTTGTCCGTAGACAGTTTTTGTTGTAGACACATGACGGGAAAAGAGAGATTTTCTCTAGCTGACAGCCCATTAACGAGGGATTGTCACATTTAATAATGGTAAAAAAGGAGATATTATTGGCATATGTAAGATTGGTAAGTTCCACTTCCATGCAGTTAAAATGTATATTATGTTAAAATTCTGAAATGTAACTTGCTAAATATGTCTTAAATGTATGATAGAGGAAATAAGGTAGAATTTACTTTTGGTACATGTACTATTATAAATCTTTACTTTAATAACCTGGCTCCTAAGGAAAAAAATATAAGAATATTTACAAAGCTGCTGTCATAACCTCTCCTGAAAACTCGCATGTCTTAATACACTTGATAATGATTCACTATTGTGGCACAAAAGGCTAGGACTTGCAAACTTTTCTCTATTAAATAAGCTGATTCCAAAAGACCTAGTTGTTGATCTACCCAAATTCAAATTCAAGAAAGTATCAAGTCTTCCTTCAAATCAAAGAAGGTGGCAAGCACCTTATGTCTTTTGGAACTACTATATAATTTATGTGGATCCATGGGGGTTTAAAGTAGAGGAGGAAAGAGGTATGTGTTTTGATTATTGATGATTTTTCTAGATTCACTTGGACCTTGTTTCTTGCATCTAAAAATGAAACATTTACTATGTTTGTTGCATTCATTACAAAGCTGCAAAAAAATTGATAGTCGATTAGATAGTACTAGATCAAATAATGATACTAAATTTGAGAATGTTAAATTTATGGAATATTAAGTAAGTTATGGCATTGGTAATAACTTTTCTGCATCTAGGACTCTGCAGAAAAATAGTGTCATTGAAAGAAAAAATAAGACTTTATAGGATATGGGAAAAACCATATTAATTGCTGGTACTCTTCTTAAAACTTTATGGGCTAAGACTGTTGTCACGATCCAATTCCCACCACACGCGTGATGACACCCAATGCTGCCGTTAGGCAAGTCAACAATAAATTCACATACCGATGACAAATCACAAAATTTGAATCAAGTGATGAAAAACTAAGCGAAATCATTCCATTTTTATAGTAAACTGCTGAAATGTTTCAAGGTCAGAATATGATCAAAATATAAATCGAATATCGTAACAGAAATATAATCATGAACAATAGACAAAAATCCCCAAAATCAGATGTCAAAAGTGTATAAGCATCTACTGGAATATAAAATACTACTACAAATAGGAAGGGTACTCCATGCACTGCGGATCGTAACTTGCAATGCAACTCACTACAAAGTCTCCTCAGCAGCTGCACCTACGCGCCTATATGACCATCAAATGTACTTGTCTCAGTTCGTGTACAATTAATGCAGAAGTGTAGTATGAGTATATAAATCAATGCGTACCCAGTAAAGTATCTTGTCTAACCTCAAAGAAGTAGTGGCGAGAGATCGACATTGATGCTTACTAGTGGTCCAGTCATCAAAGTACAATAAAAGTAGACAGGTATGAGGCATAGCAAGTAGCAATGAAAACAGATATATGTGCATAACATAATCCTCAACAGAAAATAAATACGAAATCCTCAAATACCGGATACTATCTTTATTTGAATATATATGACCCATATCAGGTGCAAACGTCAAATCCGATTCAGGATACTCATTTATTCGCTATCTATCAAAATATTATGCATGATTCTGCCGAGGCGAACGACCCAATCCTATAAAAGTATTTCATACAAATACCGAGGCAAATGATCTGATCCTATAAGAGTGATTTCTACAATATCGTACCGTGGTCGTACAACCCAATCCATAGATGTATCTCATAATACTACCAAGGGACGGACGACTCAATCCATAAGTGTATCTCATAATCCTACCAAGGGAAACGACGTTCTCCCATAAGAGTATTGCTGAGGCGATCAGCCCGATCCCATAAGAATACTGAAACTTTTGATGGGTCATCAGCGCAACTTGCGAATATACGTGCGAGTTAAGAAATGAAGAAACTTCTGGACAAGTAAGTATAACACGGGAGTAATCCATAAGAGAAAGTATAATTTTCACAACTAATCAAGTAGCGTGCCAAGTTTCTAGAATGGCAAAGCTCGATACTCTTCACAAATCTAGTATGAGGCTAAAACATGAATTAATGTATTCGAACTGGTAAGAATAACTCAAGTAATACAATATAGCATGGTGAGAGTCTAAGTAAACCTGGATATAAACACAAATCTAGCATACGCACAAACGCTTGTCACCTCATACGTGCGTAGCTCCCATAACACATTGCATATAGCAAATAAAGCACCTACGTGGAATAAATTTCCTCTTATAAGGTTAGACATGAGACTCACCTTGCTCCGAAATCCAATAATCGGCTCCAACGCCTCTCTAACACCTCAAACCAATGCCAAACGATCTGAAACAAGCCAATCAAAACATACTCAAAAACTCAAATTTAACAATTAGAACCAATCCTTAACCCCACACGAAAAAGTCAACCCCCGGGCTCACACGCCCCGATTTTGAAAATTCTCGAATATAAATATTACCCATAGCACCACGAATTAAAATATATAACTTATTCAAAACTTCATGTCCAATTTCATAATCAAAACTCAAAAATACCCTTTCTAGGTTTTCTTCCAAAATCTCACAATTTTTACTAATTTTCATGTTTAAATCCATATATAATCCATGTATTTAGCTCACAACAAGTTGGAATCACTTATCTTGTATTAGATGATAAAATGACTGTTCAAAATCACCTCAAATCACCTCGAAAAGAGACAAGTTGGATAAAATAAGTCTAACCCCGAGCTCATTGTTATGAAGCTTCTACCAGGCCCTCCATCGCGTTCATGGGCCACCCATCGCATTCGTGATTGCCAATTCCTGCCCAGCCCTTAGCCCCTTCTACGCGTTCGCAGTCACCAAGCCGCATTCGTGAAGAGTAATATGCCCAACTGCCTCCTTTCACATTCGCGACACCACAGTCGTGTTTGCATAGAGTAAAAACCCTTGTTCCCCAATTCCTTCTCTGCGTTTGCGACCCTCCTGTCGCGTTTGTGTAGCACAAGAACCCAACATCCTAGTTACCCATTGTGTTCGTGGCTACACCATCGCATTCACAAAGAACACCATCACAGCTGCTCCAAATCCTTCTTGGAGAACGCGTGCTTCCCACCGCGTTCGAGAAGAACAAAACTAGAACTAGCAACCAGCAGCAGCAAATCACTCCGACATGGTCTGAAACAACCTCAAAACACACCCGAGGCGCCTGGGACCCCGTCCAATCATACAAACTAGTGCCAATGCCTTACCTAAACTTATGCAGGCGATCAAAACGCTACGAACAACATCAAAACCATGAATCGACAATAAAATTCCTTCTCTTGACTTTCAAACCTTCAAACTTTGCTGAATGCGTCCGAATCATACTTATCCATTTCGGATTACTACCAAACTCATTCAAAAGTTTCGATCAACTAAATGGACCTATATGAGGTCCCGGAACACCACCTAATGTCTGATAACACCAAAGTCCACTCCAAGTCAAACTTAGCAAATTCAAAAACCTTTAAAATCCAAACTTCAGACAATAAGCGCCAAATTGCTCCCGGACCACCTAATACTCAACTCGAACATACGCCCAAGTGCAAAATCACCTTACGAACTTATAGGAACCTTCAAATCTAGATTCCGGAGTCGTATACTCAAAAGTCAAACCTTGGTCGACTCTTCCACCTTAAAGCTTCCGAATTGAGAATTACTCTCCCAAATCAACTTCGAACCTCTCGAAAGTCAAAACCAACTATACACACAAGTCATAATGCATAATATAAAGCTACTCACGGTCTCAAACTACCAAACGATATGCTAAATATCAAAACGAACGGTCGGGTCGTTACATTCTCCCCCACTTAAACATAAGTTCGTCCTCGAACGTGCCAAGAGTCGTTCCCAAGCTGCCAAGTCACTAAATACTCATTATGCACATACCCGTGCATCCTTAATCCATACCTTCACATTAACGCACCCTGACTGAATACTTCCTTCGACCTTAGCCTCCAAGCCATAGAACCAAAGTCCAATACCCAGAATCTCCTGTAAAATTTAATTCTCGTATACATACACTATATCGATCCCTATAACTGCATCAAGTCATAAGAATAGCCCCAAGATGTAACCATATGATGTGCCTCCATAACTCATACACATGTAACCATATTATCTGCCTGCATCAATTGCTCCTTACCGAACGCAGTGGCAACAACATACCTTTCATTACACAAAACCCTATGTCAAACCTTAACTACACTGCAAATGATGAAAGTAACATGTAAAAACTCATAGCCACCCATTAGAACCACAAGTCGTGGAGTTCTCTTGTCCGACCAGAACCATTACCAAATTCTGAGCTAACTATTGATAGCCTTATTTCAAACGTACCTTATCCAAATCTGATTGCATCAATTCTAGGCCCTTCGTCTTACCCAGTACAAGCTGCTCGACCGAATGTCACATCAAATATCACTTAGAATCTCATATGACGCAATCCAGGCACCAAGCAAGCCACAAATCGAATATGACCAATAAGGAAAGGAGACCCAAGTACCATAACTATCCAGCACGCATAACGAATAAGTACAAGGAGTTGTATCCAACCTCTCACCTTTGCAACGTGCAACCCGGTCCACACATAATAATCTGCATGAGAATACCCATCAAGCCAAAATGCTCATATCACACTCACTAGACAATATATAAAAACAACCAAGCCAAGTGCATAAACATAACCTTGGGGAGACGGATAGCATAATGCGCTATGGAAAAGGCCAAGCACGACTAAGGTGCAATAAACAAATCAACATCCCGAGAGCCATCCCACAAATATACTTCCACAAGGCCTACGCAGGACTACAATATGCGTGTGAATAATCAAGTAGCCTCACAACCCATCATGGCATAAGAGAGTAACACTTAAAATATCAGGGCATGAATAACATCCATATGTCCTATGAGACATCCATAGACAAATGCTGCGCTAAATAGACAGATCCATTCTAGTGGAGAGTACACATTTACATTAGGCCTACCAATGGGCCTCCAAACCAATTCAGATTATTCAAAAATGGGTCAATAGCCTTCCAAAAGTCCATAGTGACCCTAACTACGTCACATACAATTAGCTGTCAAATCCAATACTCACTTCCACAGTCCTCACTCAAAGGAAAAGTCCGCCTTTCCAAAACAAACTCTCTTGTCTGTGAGAGTACCAGAATCTCCGTAACTATCTCATTCTCTCCTACTTAAATGACTGACATGTTACACATACACAGTCGCCCCGTGAGAGATACCCCCATAACCTTCCGCACCAAGTAGAATACATGAACATCAACGACTACCAACCATGCTATTTCTGTAGTGCTAGTCAGGCATCCACAATCAATACACAATGCCTTTTCCACAAATGCACCATTCTCAGGCGACACTAAATTAGTGCTAGCAAACTCTTAAACATCTGAAATCCCTCCCGCTGCCTCGAACTCATAACATTCCTATCAAAGCTGAACCATAACTTTGACCCTTCAATCCCAATTCCACACAGCTTACTGCATCTATTATGCTATTATGTGAGAGTATAAGAACTACATCATAAATTCTGAATCACAAGTAGAATAAGCACTCTATCAGCTAGAAACCCTTCACTTAGCTCATTCCAAAAGAAAGATCGCAACATGCAACCAACATTCCTTAACCGTAGAAGACACCAATCTCAAGTCATGGTCGAAATCATCATAAACTCTTCGAGATCCATTTGAACATAACCGAGCCATCATAACTGAGTCTTCTAAATCAACTAAATCATGCAGACTGCCAAGCCCGCAAGTATTGCAACGAAATGCCTATATGGCCTTATTATACTGAAGGAACCAACCATTTCCCTTACCATATGGATCTAATCCATTTCTAAACTCACCAAAATTCTTCAGGTCCCTCTTGACTTGCCTTAAAAAAAGCACTTCTCTTTCCCAGCACACAATGGATCCCAATCAACACTCACCCTGAGTGACCCCAACACAAGACTGCGTCGTCTTGATACCCTTAAGCCATTTTATTCCCTCACATGTTCTTGATAATACCTCAAATTGATACACCCGTTCTGTGGAGGCCTTTTATAAATTTGAAGTTATTTCTTCTATCTCTTTAACACCACATTGCAGAACCAACAATAATGTAGAAATACCCCACCTGTCTCTCACATTCCGCTGCAAAACTCAATCTTTAGCCACACAATGAACTCGGAAATCCTTAGGCACCACACCTCTAATCTTCAACCCACTAGAATCATTAGTGAGAGTCGCCCACTCTGACCTGATCCCAAATACATATCCAAACAAGCCAAATGACTAGTGCTCTGTGAGAACATGAATAGTCCAAAAGAAACAACTGAATGAATCCTTTCCCTTGAATATCACATCCACAAAAAAATATCAAATCTAAGTCATCCTACAACCTCCATCTATCGGTAAGGTGAAATGTAACACACATCCATCAAATTCCATTCGAGGTTACCCCTGATGTCCTCCTCCTCAATTCATAACTAATCCACCAGCGTGCCAAAATCCAAAAACTACAAAACATATTACCATGTGACATAATCATCAACGGTAGGCTCCCCCACTTGGATTTTGAGCCACAAATAGCCCAAGAACACACAATGACTTCTCCTCATCCATTACCATGATCTCGCATTTTTACTCAGCTGAATTTCTCATGGGCTCATGTTTCACTAATCATAACACGTCCCAAGTTTTTAGCTCCAAATACACACTCAACCTCATGACAGTCGCGCCATATTGCTCAAGCGATCCATACCCACATCGTAGTACATGCATCCCATTGTATAGAAGGTAAAACTCTTCATAGGCACCTCATAAGAAATTATACAACCTCTAACCTCCTCATAGGAGATAGCCGCCCACCTGTCTAGCCTCGTATCGACATCTTTCCACGACCTTGCCATGGGAACAACCACTATGTAATCAAGGAGTCCTCCCGAGTCCAGACTTGTCCATGAGATGGAAGAATCCGTTCCATACTACCAACGATAACTGAAGGTCCACCAACACGTTCAAAACTCGAGAATGTATTGCACACCAAAATGATAATTAAGCAGTTATCTTCCCTCTACATTCCAAACAACTCTTTTTGTCACATTCGAACTTCAATTATAGAAGCCACCGTCCCAAATGAAATGCACAGACTTAGTCATTTGTACACAATGACTTAATTAGCACCAAGACCTTCACAAAGCATGTGGCTACCCTAACACAAAATCCATAATGATACATTTCCGCTTCCACTCCGATTCATCCATCTTCCGAAGCAACTACTCGGTCTATGCTGCTCATACTTGACCTGCTAACAAGTGAACCGCCAAGAGACATGTCCAACAATGTCCTTTTTCATCCTCCTCCACCAATAATGCTACCTCAAACCATGATCTATCTCTGTAACACACACAAATAAAATTTCATCAACTCTAAGGATCCTCAAGGATCATCTCCCTCGAATCATCAGCATTGGAAACACATATTCGACCCTGAAGTCGCAACACACCATCATCACTAATGATCACCTCCTCAGCACTGCCTCGCACCACCGTGTCCCTATGGACACGCAAATGGAGACCATCATATTGGCGAGCCTAAATGTGCTCAAACAAGGATAATTGTGCATCAACAAAAGCGACAACTCTACTAAGTTTGGAAATACCCCAGCTCGCAATTCCATCAGCCCAAGCCTGAACATCCACACCCACATTTCTCTCCTGCTCTGAAACAAATACAAAACTCCCAATCATGAATCGAATAATCCTCCTCCCGAAGCACAAGGGAAAACCCTATCATTCTGCACTAATACCGCGTTAAGACCCACGTGTGAAGCAACACAATATACTGTGTATAGTCCTGAACGCGTAGGCAACCCCAACACTGGGCTAAAATGATTGAACAACACTCCACAAGGAAACAATAATAGTCCGCCCTTATAACACAAGGAAAAGCATCCCTCGCCACATCTGTAGCCTTACCACAACTTGTTGTGGCCCCACTGATATCAAGTGCCCAACGTCGCATTTGAATGAGTAGGAAGGAACTGAAGATATAAGATTCAACCGAAATCAAGTCTCATGATAAGGAATCGAGAAAGGGAAGTTCTCCTAACAGTCTAGTAGCATCTCGATAAGAAGTACATATGTCTCTGTACCAATTTGCAGGACTCTACTAGACTTGCTCATGAGTCGTGAGACCTATATGAACCTGGCTCTGATACCAAGAATTCACGACCCAATTCCCACCAAAGGTTATGATGACACCCAACGCCATCGTTAAGCAATCCAACAATAAATCCACATATCGATTGATAAATCATGACACATTTTGAAATAACTGATGAAATAAATTAGTGAAGTTGTTCCAGTTTTATAGTAAACTGCTGATATTATCTTCAAGGTTAAAATATGATCAAAATATAAAATCGAATATCAAAACAGAAAATACAATCATAAACAATGGTCTAAAATCCCTAAAACCCGGTATCAAAAGTGCATGAGCATCCACTGGAATATATGATACTACTACAATAATTGTCTGGAATAGGATTGGACAAAATATAGTAAATTAATAGGAAGGAGATTCTGTATGCTACAGATCGTATCATTGAATGCAGCTCACCATAAATTCTTCTCAGCAGCTATGCCTACGTGCCTGTACCACCAAATATACATGTCTCAGTACCTGTACAACTAGTGCAAAAGTGTCGTATGAGTATGTAAATCAACACATACCCAGTAAGTATCGAGTTTAACCTTGAAGAAGCAGTGGCAAGGGGTCGACATTGACGCTTACTGGTGGTCCAGTAATCAAAGTACAATAAAAGTAGACAAGTATGAAGCATAGCAAGTAGTAACAAAAACATATATATGTGCATAACATGATCCTAAAAAAAATTAAATGTGAAATCCTCAAATGCCGAATAATACCTCGAATGGAATATATATGACCCATATCAGGAGCAAACGTCAAATCTGAGTCAGGATACTCATATATGCACTGACTACCTATAAAAATAGTTTGCACGATTCTGCTGAAGCGAACGGCCCGATCCCATAAAAGTGTTTCATAGAAATACCGAGGCGAACGAAATGATCCCATAAGAGTGATTTTTATAATATCCCGCCATGGTTGTATGACTCGATCTATAGATTCATCTCATAATATTGCCAAGGGACGAACGGCTCGATCCATAACTATATCTCATAATCCTCCCGAGGCGAACGACCCGCTCCTATAAGAGTAGTGCTGAGGCGATCGGCCCGATCCTATAAGAATAGTGAAAATTTTTGATGGATCATCAGCCCAACCCGAGGATATACGTTCGAGTTAAGAAATCAAGAAACTTCCGGAAAAACAAGTACAACGCGAAATTATTTGTAAGAGAAAGTATAATTTCTGCGGCTAATCAAGTAGCGCGCCATGTTTCTAGAATAGCAAAGCTCGATACTTTACGTAAGTCTAGTGTCAAGCTAAAACGTGAATTAAAGCATTTGAACAGGTAACAGTAACTCAAGTAATTTAGTTAAGGCATAGTGAGAGTCTCAGTCTACCCGGACATACACAAGAATGAAGCATACGCAGAGACGCTCATTACTTTATATGTGCGTAGCTCCCACAACACATAACATATAGAAAATAAAGCACCTACAAGGGATAAATTTCTTCTTACAAGGTTAGACAGAAAACATACTTTGTTCCAAAATCTAATTATCGGCTCCAACGCCTCTCTAAAACCTCAAACCAATGCCAAACAATTCAAAACTAGCCAAAGAACGTGCAAACCAATCAAAACATACTCAAAAACTCAAAATTTAATAATTACATCCAAGCTTCAACCCCACACAAAAAGTCAACAAAGTTAGTCCCTGGGTCCACACTCCCGCATTCCAAAATTCTCGAAGACAAATATTGCCCATAGCACCAAAAACTCAAATATATAACTTATTCCCAATTCATGTCCAATACAGTAGTCAAACCTCAAAAATACTATTTCTAGGTTTTCTTCCAAAATCCTAGTTTTCTACTATGTTCTATGTTTAAATCCGTATACAATCCATATATTTAGCTCATAACAAGTTGGAAGCACTTACTTTGTACTAAATGATGAAAATGGATCTTCAAAATCACCCCAAATTGCCTCAACAAGAGAGAAGTTGGATAAAATGAGCCTAACCCCGAGCTCACTATTATAAATCTTTTACCAGGCCCTCCATCGCATTCGTGAACCACCTATCGTGTTTGCGATAGCCAGTTCTTGCCCTGTCCTGAGCCCCTTCTACACGTTTATTAACACCCAGTCTCATTCGCGAAGAGTAACCTGCCCAGCTGCCTCCTCCTTGCGTTCTTGTCACCATATCAGCATTTGTCTAAAGCAAAAACCCTTGGTCCCCAACACCATCTCCGTGTTCGTGACCCTTCTGTCACGTTCGCGTAGCACAAGCACCCAGCAACCTAAATGCCCATCGTGTTTGCGACAACAACACTGCATTCGCGAAGCAAACCATCACAGCTGATCCAAATCCTTCATCGCGAACGCATGCTTCCCCATGTTCACAAAGAACAAATCTAGAACAAGCAACCAGCAGCAGCAAACCACTCTGAAATGGTCCAAAACTACCCCAAAACACACCCCGAGGCCCCCGAAACCCCGTCCAATCATACAAACTAGTCCCAATACCTTCTTCAAACTTATCCAAACTCTCGACACGCCATAAAAAACATGAAACCAAGAAGGGGCTTTTATGAATAGGGATTTCCAGCCAGTAGTCTTATCTTCTTATCACATCACTTCCTTCTAGAAGTCTGTCTCGTTGGGCTGGGTGAAGGGGAAGGAAAAGATGGGTGGTCCTGGAATAACAATGAGAGAGGGATCATAGCCCGCCTCTCACTCTTCCCTACGCCCGTAATTGTGTGAAAACAAGGCCCGACTCCAAGTTGTTTAAGAATAGTGGCGCTAATCGACGATAAAAGCCCTTCTCTTGACTTTCAAACCTTCAAATTTTGCCGAACGCATCCGAATCACATTTAGCCATTCCGGATTACGACCAAACTTCACACAAAATTTACAATCAACTAAATGGACCTATCCGAGGCCCCGAAACACCACCTGGAGTCCAATAACACCAAAGTCCACCAGAAGTCAAATTTAGCAAATTCAAAAACCCTCAAAATACAAACTTACGACAATAAGAATCAAGTCATTACCAGACCATCTGATACTCAACCGAAATATACGTCCAAGTTTGAAATCACCTTACGAACCTATTGGAACCTTCAAATCCTGATTTCGAGGGTGTTTACTCAAAAGTCAAACCTTGATCGACTCTTCCTGCTTAATGCTTTAAAATTGAGAATTACTCTCCCAAATCAACTCTGAACTTCTTGAAAGTCAAAACCAACTATACACGCAAGTCATAATATGAAGCTACTGAAGGTCTTAGACCACATAACGACATGCTAAATCTCACAGTGACCAATCAGGTCGTTATAATTGTAAACATTACTTGCTACATAATCAATAGGTGCATGATTAGACCCCTATTTGAAGACCCTCTATGAGTTACTTAAGACTCATAAACCTAATATAACTCACCTAAGAGAATTTGGTAATAAATACTTTGTGTTAGTAACGAAAAAGATGCTATAGGAGACTTTGACACAAAAAGTAATGAGTGTATCTTTCTTGGCTATTCTTCATATATTAAGACTTATAAAGTGTATAAAAAAAATATATGTGTTGATGAAAATGTTCAAGTTATTGTTTATGAAACTAATCACTTGGCTGAAAAAGGTTGATACAATGATGATGACGGTAGTGGTGAAATTGGGCTCACATAGGTGTCTGATGATGAACCAGATCAAGGTATGCTAGAGAACATTGATGTACAAAAAGAGACAAAACAAGAACTCGGTTATCTAAAAACTTAGCATGTTGTACAACACATAAGGAGAACCCAAAAAGATAATACTGGAACTACTGATAATAATTAACCTGGTTCCATGCTGATTAGGAAGTACATGGTGCTACTCAAGGCTTGTAAGTGAGAAATTGAAAGCATAAAAAGTTCTTATCTAATTGAGAATGTTCTCACCCTTGTAAATTCTGGAACGATGACGAGATTGAAAGTGAGAAATTTGTGCGCTTTCTCTGCCTACCGATCCATCATTAAGCTTAAGAACATTAAAGAAGCTCTTTAAGATGTTGACTGGATAAGAAGAACTTCATCATCTTGAGAGAAACAAACTATGGAATCCGGAACCTCGATCGAAAGACAAAACAATTATAGGAACCAGGTGGATTTTCATAAACAAGTTGGATGGACAAGGTACTATAACTAGGAGTAAAGCAAGGTTGGTGGTACAAGGTTACAATCAAGAAAAGGACATACACTATAATGAGACTTTTTGTACTAGTTGCTAGAACAAAAGCTATTCGGATGCTCATTGCCTTTGGATCTTACTGGGGTTCAAATTGTATCAAAAGAATGTTAAATGTACATTCCTGAATGGGTGTATGAAGGAAGAAATATTTATATGTCAACTTCTAGGCTTTAAGAGTCATGATGTTCTTGATCACATTTAAAAATTGGACAAGCATTGTATTGATTGAAGCAAGAAACTAAGAAATGGTATGAGAGAATGCGAAAATTCTTTCTTGCATATTTCTTATGAAGACATGTAAATTTTTTACTATATGCTAATGATATTATTTTTGGTACTACTGACGAATCTTGTGTAAAGAATGTGCAAAGCTAATGGGAAGTGACTTTTATATGAGCATGATGGAAGAGCTAAACTTCTTCATTTGTTATAACCTAAGTAAAGTGATAATGGGATAATGATGCATCAATAAAAGATTTGAGATAAATAATGCAAAGACAATTGATACTCCTATAGTCACTGCTGCTCGATTGGATATGGATGAATCTAATTCTCTGGTTGATGAAAACTTATATAGGGGTATGATTGGATCTTTGTTCTATCTAACCGCAAGTAGACCATATATTGTGTTTAGTGCTAGATTTTGTGCTAAACTCTGATCAAATCTCAAAGAGTCACATTTAAAAGCTGTGAAGAGGTTCTTGAGGTATCTGAAAAGAACTTAAGACCTAGTTCTTTAGTATACATCTGGTGGTAATTTTGACTTGGTGGGAAATGCAGATACCGATTATGCTAGGTATCTAGTTGATAGAAAGAGCACATCTGGGATGACTCACTTCCTAGATTCATGTTTAATCTCTTGCGCTTTAAAGAAGCAAAATTCTATGGTTTTTTCAACTGTAGAGGTTGAGTATATTACTTTGGCATCGTGTTGTGCACAATTGTTATGGGTCATATGACAGTTAGAAAATTATGATGTGATGATTGAATGAGTTTCAATACAAGTGCAGTAAACATGACAAAAAATTCTATACATCATAAGAGGACAAAACATATTGATGTTAGGCATTACTTCTTGAGAGATAATATGGAGAAAGGTCACATCTCTGTGGAGTTTTGCAATACCGAAGAGCAAATTGCGGATATCTTTACTAAAGATTTGAGTAGAGATCACTATGAAAGTAACCTCTTGGAGCATGGTTTGATGAAGCTGAACTAAGAATATTCTTGATTTCCTCAATGCTTGGTTATATTTAAATTAAGGTGTCTATTCTGTCCAAGTATTGAAAAATATCTAACTCAATTTTATACTGTAACATATATGAATGCATCTCATGGTCAAGTAGCTTAGACGTGGTCTGATGATATTATTCCTATTCTTAGAGGAGCCACATTGAAAAAGCAAACCAAATAAACTAGTTCTTTAAAATCAAGTATGTACATCCACTCCAATATATAGTTGCATTAATCTGTTTAAATTATCACGTCATGAAAATCAGTTTTTCTTGTCAAATCTTAATCATAACCGTGTCATAAAAGTTTTACCATGACTACCACCGATTAGCATGAAAAAGCAAATAGGTTCCTAGAGTCATTAACCATACTTCTCTGCCATCCAAATTAATGTAACACCCCAAACATGAGGAGGCTTGGTCGGCACCCGATGCCATACTCGGCCCGAGAGTACCACTCTGTAACTACGAAATCTGGAGGGCTAGCCCTCAACTAAGGCCAACGAGGCCTACCTACAAGCTGACAATACCAATCAAGGCCGACGAAGCCATATTCTGAATCATCTGAATAAAACGTCTATCTCATCCGAGGGGTATACATACACAAAATCTCATATACATAACTGTGCAGGCTCATGAGGCTGGCATGAACGTCTACAACCAACAATACCAAAGTAAACATGCACATAGGGCTGGCGAGGCCACAATACTAACATACAAAATATACAAGAGTCGTCTACAAGCCTCTTGAGATAACAAAACTATATCATGGTCGGGACATGACCTCGACCTACCCATCAAACCTGTATATACAAAATGGAATCCAAAGTCTAGACCTGGTAACAACTTACCAATCTAGCTGATGTTTGACTTTGTCTACCGGGTAGGTCTATCCGACTGTCTATTATGGCCTGCAGACATGAAATACAGTGTCCCCGACAAAAGGGATGTCAGTACGAAATAATATACCGAGTATGTAAAGTAATAGAATAAATGAAAGCTGAAACTGAAGTGATACAATAATAAAAGAAAGTAACTGGGAGTCAAAGATGATATGAAGATATGCTTACCTACTGATACTGACTTAACTCTCTCAATATAGTAAGTAAAATAGCTGGTCGGCCCTATAAAGCTCGGTACGTGTGACTGCTCGGCCTTAGTAGGCTCTCTCATAGGCGCTCAGCCATACTAGGCTTGATATCTTTGACATTGTGGGCTCGCTCATAGGCTCTCGACCATAATAGGCTCGGTATATGATTTACCATCTGATCAGAGGTTGTCCAATAGGGGCATGCCTAGCGATTATAGATGGTGGTGGTGAAAATACTGTAATACCGTATATATGTAAACCCTCTACTCTCTTGACTGAAGAATACTATACTTAACTGAATATAATGTCCCGAAAAAGGAGAATACTATAACTTATGAGACTAGGATAATATATATAAGTTCAGGAATACAAACTTCTCTTTATGTCTCGTTATTAAATGCATGTAGTTATGGGATCATGCCAAAATAAAGGAAAGGTTTAGTCTTAACATATCTCAATCGCCTTGACTCTTCAATACTTTCCAAGCAGTACATAATACAACTCAATCTACTGTATACAACAAGGTCGATGATTAATGCTAAGAAGGAGCTTAATTTGAATCTTTTAAGTTAGTAACTTGTGTATATAAATTTGGGCAGCATATCCCCAATAACATTGAGTTTCTCCAACTCAACACATCAACCCCAAAAACTAGAGCGATACAATAAGAACAACATCAATAATAGGGTACAAAAGTTTTTACTAACAGGTCATCAACATATCACGACGAGCGGCAAGCTCGGATTGAATCCATTTAGCTCCTTTCAACCCCATTATCATTCATTAATTAACTTAACAACATGTCCAGAATAATACTAAGTACAATCGGAGAACTTCCAACCTCTTATAAATCACCTATTTCACTCTCAAACAGCCCAATTATCTAACAACAACAAGTACAACTTTTCAGTGTTATGTTGTCCTTTATCTTCTTATTCATAATACCAACAACAAGTTCGACATGTAGACAATATATCCATAATAACAACAGCATAAAAAAGTCATTTTCCAAGGTTTCCAACAATTTAAAGTTCATGGAAACAACCTTTCCAAAACAGTCCATTAAGAACAATAACATCTCAAACTATTTCAGGTCTCCTCTAGTAGTGTCTTGCTCAAATAATGCAACCAACATACAAACAGCTTCAAGAACATGTAGTAGAGTATTATAAATAGCTAAAACATTAGCAAACACTTGTAGTTTCATCCAAACACAGCTCACAACAATCGTCAATGACAACACAACCTCAAAGAGGTGTTGTTCTTCACTAGAACTAACTTTTGATGTTGAAATATGGTGTAATCACTTTGCAATCACCCATGAAATTTTGGAATCTATTTAAGAGAGTTAGGAGGAATTTTTGGACGTAGTTGGATCGAGATATGGGCATGAATGGTCGTCCAAATAGTTAAGCGAAGTAGGTCGACCACCGCCTAAGTGGGTCCCGTAGGGGCTGCCTGAGCAGTCTCGAGAATATCTCTTTACTTCGATGTTGTATCGATAAATGGTTTAATGATTTTGAAACTGGACTCGTAGATCTTCAATTTGCTAGGTGGATCATCATGTAACTAGAAGCATTATATGATAAAAGCTCAGTGACATTAGACCTGAATTTTAGTAAAACTTATGAACGTAACTTGTGATGACTTTCATCGACTTTTGTTCCACAACTCGCTTGACTTCAAAATGTAACACACGAATAAAATAACTTATAAAAAACCTACTTATCATGTTAATCTCCCTAGTCTCACGCTAAAAGTAGGGGTTATAACATTCCCAACTTGTCGACTTTCGATGAAACTTATTTTATTCAATTCGTTTAGCTTCTAAACTTTCCAACCCTCTTGGTACTTGTTGTTCATGATCCTAATTGTTTGTAACCTCCAAGATAATATGATTAACTTACTTTACATACTTTCAAAGATGATCTCATTTACAAGCTTACATCAATTGTCTTACGACGTACTTTTACGTACGAAAATATGGGGTGTAACATCATTCCACCCCTTTGGAACATTCGTCGTCAAATGTTGACTGGTGCACTTATCAGTCACCAACCCTCACGATACTTCCTTAACACCCGTTTTAACTCATCATTATCTTGGTAAAGGTCCTTAAACTCTTCGACTTATATTTATTAACTTAAGATGCATTCTAGCATGAAAGTACGGGGTGTAACATTCTCTCACCTTAGGAACATTCATCCTCAAATGTTAACTCTTATAGACTTGCAAACATTCCCCAGACTCTCCTCTGTACACTGGATTAAAACCAACATGCATGCAGCCAGAAAACATACTATACATGCCATACGGGGCCAATGTCTATCAATAACAACACTTGGCCTTACACGACCGTCAATCATATATACTGCAAGTCAAAAATAAGAGCTCACCTCACGACCTACTGGTTTGAATATCCATCTCAAGCCATAACTTCATTTTGAAATAGGCGGGGGGTATTTAGACTTAATTTATTCCTCCACTTCCCACATCATCTCTTCCAAGTTCTTGCTTCTTCATAAAACCTTCAAGGAGGTTACCTTTTTGGTCCTCAATCTAAACATCTGTCGATCGAAGATAGCCACTGGAATCTCCTGGTAGCATGGATAATAGACTGACTCTAACTCTGGAGGAAATTAAGCCCATAAGTTACTCTGCCTATTCTTCGAATGAATCTGTAAGGCCCTATATATCTCCGACTAAGCTTGCGCTTCTTACTGGATCTCGGGATGCCTTTCGTAGGCAACATATTTAGGAATACCGAGTTGTCTATGATTTTCCACATGTTCATACTTAAGGAATTCTTATTCTACGACCTTGGCCATCGTATATTTTTGTTCTATTGCTCTTAAAACCAAATACAATCCTCACCTTGTCTTTCATAGTTCTCGCTTTACTTCAACTTCTCAACCTCTTATTCTAGCCTTCTGACTTATCTCGGCCTCGTTAAAATTTATATTTGACTTGTCATCTTAGCACAACCACATTCTTGATCTTTTAAATTATGGCACTTCTGTAAAAGCTAGCACATTTATATTTTTAGCATGGCTTATCCTAACAGACGTATTTGAACTAAACGGTCGATCTGGAGAGCCGTTCATACATGTTATACTTTATAGTCCATGATCATCTTTGAAGTACCGACCACATGACGTCGCTCGTCTCGGACCATGTCTTCTTATTTCTATAGTATTCTAGACTACGATGCTGTTGCCGTCTGTGTTCCTTACTTGAATGGTAAAAATGATGCTCCCTCGCCCTGGTAAGGTCTCGGAGTCCCACAATAGTGGGGGCATATCTTAGCCTGTCATCTCCACTCCATCTTTTACATCTACCAATCTGTTGACTACGGTATTAGCTATTACATTAACCTTTCGTGGACGCTATGGAACATCCATGTATAAATCTTCTAACAATCAGGACTTTGTCTGTGACGTGGAATTGGTTCTTTCTTTTAACGCTATACGGAAGTCTCCTATAGTTGTAAGAATGCCAACATATATGCTTCATGGCTAATACTCCAATATCTTAAGTGCGTTCATAACATAACTAACTTTGTGTCATAGATCGAATAATTTATTTTGCTCCTTCTCAACTATCTTTATACGTAAGCAATTACTTTTGTTGCTCGTTCTGCCACTTGTTGCATGAATACTTGGCTTATCTTAGTGCCCGCGCATATTGGAATTTCGTGCAACTCATATGATCCTGAACATTTCTTTTGATTTTACTTCCCATTCATTAGTCACGATAGGTGCCACTTTCTTATGGAGTTTGCAATGTTGTAGTGAGACTGTTGTTACGAGACCATTTCTTCTTCAGGTTAATATGCTTAGGTTGAAGCCTTCTTCCACATTTCCATAGCTAGTCTTTCATTGTAGTACTAAGGAAGACCCTCTGACTCTTCTAAAGCTGCAAGCTTATTACATCGTATACCCGACGAAATTTTTGATTTTCTGACTCGCTTATATTTATCTTTAGTTACTTATCTCTGTGCCCTTGTGCTCGTAAGGTTACTTCTGAACTGAAAATTTTTGATTGTCTCCCCTATAGCACTCTCTTTTATTTTCGTAACACTTATACAGTACCTTTAACTACCCTAACTCCTATATGAATATTTCTCAAGGATTATGATCTCGTATTTGTGAGACTGAATTCCCTACGTTGGGGTTCACTACGTTTATCTTGCATGATCTACTGATTTATCCGTGAGCTCTTGTCTAGCCATAACTAGGCTCTTCCTGAATCAACTACCAACTATTCGTTGGTCCATTCTCATATCTATATTCCGCGTAATCTCTCTTGGGTTATGTCCTTTGTCTTAACTTACCTCTTGCATTGGCTCCTTAGGTATCAAGTGTCCATTCACACTTATCTATCAATAACATCCTGGCTTGGAACTCTTAATTCCTCTCCCCGAAATCGTGCTTGCATAATGTTCTGTAGTTGTAACATATCTATAGGATCTGAATAAATACAATCTCATCCATTTCGCCTTTTTACCGTATTCTTTCTTTACCATTCCATAGTTACCTGAATCACTTAACTCCAACTTAATACCATATCACACCATCTTCCCCCCTTTAGGGGAGTACTAACATTTAATGCTATGAATATGTACCTATATATATATTACCTCTTCATCTTCGGCGTCTTTTCACATCTTCAATGAACCTTACTCGCCTTGCGGTAACCCTTCTATGCCAATTTCTTAGGCATGAGGGTGACAACTAGTGTAACTGGCATACTTAGTCCCTTGATCTTAACTCTGCTAATAGCGCTTGTTAAAGGAAAGCGTCTTCCTGATGACCTTTAAAGGTTATTCTTCTGTTGTCCATTCTATTTGATATGTTGACTATTATCAAATCCTTCGATCCCGAATTCATGTTTAGTTTTATCTTGCTCACCAACCAACACTGATTCTAATACTCTGGGGGTCTAACTTAGCCTTCTGGTAATCACGTTGGAGTCTCCAACTCATTTCTCGAAATGAGGATATGACTTTATGGCTTATACTCTTTTATAGTCTCAAGGACTATCTCCTCCTGTCTTTTCCTTCACTTGACTATAGACTCTGCCATCCTGTCATATTTTGATTTAACATTATCACCCAATTATTCCATCTTATTCATAATGCTTCATTTACTGTTTTCTTATTCTCCTGCTAATGTTTCTGCCTATTACCTTATACTCAAAATTTCAACAAAACATTCTTTCGCTTTTAGCTCCCTTGCTCCATCTCACTAGCTCTTCGGTCGCCTAACATTCTCTCTTTACTAGGGACGGGAGTCATACTAAGGTAAATATTTATCCTTTCTAGGATTCTAGTGCCTATCTTCTAAAATTTCTAAACATTCCAATATTCATATCTGACAGTACTATTCTAGAGTGCATGTCACGCCCCGACCTCGGGGAGTGGGACCGGCACTCAACAGAGTTACCTTGGTAGAGCAAGCCTGCACAGTGTCATCTACCCAACTCACCCACAAATAAAGAGAAGAATATGTTTCATTAATAAGTCAATATGAAGACATGTGAACAATACCGTTTCATTTCCATTAGTTATGTCATTAACAAGTCTTCAAAATAGTACGTTATATAATCATAGTTTAAGTGGAACAAATGATACAATTATAACACTTTTAGTTTAACTTTCCCAAAAACAGACACAACCCACACTATGTCTACGGAGCCTATAACAGGAACAAAAGAGTGTTACGACAGTGTCGGCAACAAGGCCCCGGCTATACCTCAAAACGCTATGTACAAAGGATAAAAGATATAGGACCCGGGATGAAGTGGGGCTCACAAAATCAGTAGAGGAGAGGGTATACGACTATCACTGATCAGTGCCGCCTGCTATAGAACCACCTGCATCTATTAAAGATGCAGCGCCCCCGGCAAAAGGGATGTTAGTACATATGGAATAGTACTAGTATGTAAAACTAAACACCCTCTCAATAGAACGAGTAACAGTAGACAGAGAATAAAACATGAAATAAATGAGAGACTCAAACAGTATCAAGGTATCAAGTCAGGAGAGAGGTAAATTTCAAATAGGATTCGGCAATATAAGTTTGGAGATCTTTAGGACCGATCCACCGTGTTTTTAGCACGGAATCCAATCTCAGCCCGACCGGATAAGCCATCTCACCCCGAGAAGTGAACTCACAATACCACTATGTGCGCGGCATGGCGTCCGATCTTAGCCTGATCGGCTAAGCCGTCTCACCACAATGTTGTGTGGGTCGACATTACACAACATCTAGCTAGAAATACTCTCATCCCATTTGAGGCGAAAACATCTCAACACACCAAACTCATCCCATATAAGGGAAAACAATGTCATTACATTAACATGGGGATTTACCCCTTAATCACTCCTACACCGAAACATGTTGTTTTGGGGTTAAGTTCTTCTGACCTACCCTTCCTCGGTGGCTAATCGATACTCCCAAACCATTTGTTATTAAAAGTGTTTACCACTCAATTCATATTCTTTTGCATATCTTTCATCTTATTGACATCATTGGCCATAATGCAATGTCATTCTTGGCACATTGGTCGTACTTCATAATTCAAGCTCACCATGGATAATCAACAACAAGGCCTTTCAAATTAAGACTTTAATCACATACTTGAGCAAATTAGGGTCTTAGGAACATATGACTTCTTAAACAATTGACATGATAGCATTCATAAAAATTCACGCTTTCAAATCATAACGTAGTAACACACAGCCCATACATAAACCATATTCTCAAACATTAACTTAACATAACAAGAATTTGTGGAATACATATTGAACGCATAATTATTTCTACACAAGGCTTATTTGACAAAGATTCAATTTAAAAGGGCATCACGAGACTTAAATCCGGGATTCTTAGCTTCTTCGATCTATTTGGAAATATAAAAAAGTTGAACACAAGTTAGGAGAGAGTTTATGGTTCCAGCTCACTTGAGCATTTTATCAAACACTAGGTGCGTATTATGATTTCAAGGTCCTCCTATGGTGGATTCTTTCACCCCACTATCCAAAGCCTACCCAATTTAGCTCAACATTCTTCCCCCAACCCTTGATAGTACATTCATGTAAAAATAAACAACTCCCACAACCAAGAATTGCTTGGCTTCTTACCCATTTTCAATTAGAATCACGAAATTGAGGGCTATGGAGTAAAACTTACCTCTAGGATGAAGACCTAGTGATTTCTTCTTACAATTTCTTCAACTTTGAGCAAGAATTAATGGATGATGGGCTTTGGAACTTCCCATCTCACTCAATGGCACTCCCTCTCTCTAGAAATATTAGATTTTTGCTTCAAAAGTGGCCCTTTACTCTAATATATCGAAATAGGGTCGTGTAAAAAGATTAGAAAAAAGGAGCCCCGCCATAGATCTGCGGTCGCATACGCGATCGCATAATGCTTCTGCAATCCGCGAAAAGGCTCCCAGAACTGGGCACTCCTGCCCCACTATGCGGCCATTATACGATCCGTAGACCTGTTCTACGGTTGCATAATGAGCCACAGAACATCCCTCTGGAAAAATCTTCATGCAGGTTCGGTGGTCAATGTGTGGCCCGTGAAATAATTTTGCGACCGCATAATTGACCGCACAATACTATCCAAACTTGCGCAGTTTCCTGCTTCACTCTACAGCCATTATGCGGCTCGCAGACTGATTCTGCGGCCGCATAGTGGGAGCAGAAATGTCTTCTTCGGCCAAAAATTTTCCTTTACTCTCTAGCGTACTGTTCAACCCAAAATGTCTGTACCGCGGCGAGCTTGCTCACCGTAAAGAGTCTCTACATTCGTCAACACATAAGCCTACTTTGGCACCACGAAACCCAGGTTTTTAGGAAAACTTTACAAGGCCTTATAGTGCACCACTCGGGCATCTCACAAAGAGAACTATTACCATATTTGAAGTATCATTCGGAAATGTCAGGTAACGCTAACATTCCATCCACCATTTTTGGTTACGCTAACCCTAGCTGGATCATGATATCCCATCCTTCTCTTAAACTATATATGTTGGCTCCCATAAGGCATAACTTAGATGGCTATGGCCAATTGTACATACCTTTATTACTATTGAAGGTAACTCAAAATACTTATATTTCTCTGCCTGAATTGTAAATACAGATCATCTTCACTAACTAGATACCTCGTACCTTTCTTCACCTTGCTTCTGTTACCCGTTGAAACTTATACTTTTACCCTTTGATACTCCCATGGCCTGCTATTCGTGGGGTGTGTTAGATATTCCCATCCTAGGGTCTTAAGTAGGAAACTTGCACATTTGGTATGCACGATCTGAAAGGGCCTAAAATTGGGCCACATCGTCAAGAACTCTCTCTCTGCTAGTGCCCTTACTTGTTGCTGTATTAGCCCTCTGGCTAGCTGTAATCTTTCTAATTACAAGCATCTCTGTATCATTAGCAAACATAAGTCATAGCTCAAACTTCTCTTTATGTCTCGTTATCAAATACATGTAGTTACAGCATCATGCCAAAATAAAGGAAAGGTTTATCCTTAACATACCTCAATCTCCTTGTCTCTTCAATACTTTCCAAGCAGTCCACAATACAACTCAATCTACAGGATACAACAAGGTCTATGATTAATGCTAAGAAGGAACTTAATTTGAATATTTTAAGTTAGCAACTTGTCTATATAAATTTGGGCAGCAAATCCGCAGTAACATTGAGTTTCTCCAACTCCACACATCAACCCCAAAAACTAGAGCAATACAATAAGAACAACATCAATAATAGGGTATACAATATTTTACTAACAAGTCATCTAACATATCACGACGAGCGGCAAGCTCGAATTGAATCCCTTTTGCGCCCTTCAACCCCATTATCATTCATTAGATTAACTTAACAACATGTGAAACATGATACTAAGTACAATCAGAGGACTTCCAACCTCCTATTAATCACCTAATTCACACTCAAACAGCTCAAAAATACAACAACAACAACAACAAGTACAACTTTCCACTCTTATGTTGTCCTTTATCTTCTTATTCAAAACACCAACAACAAGTTCGACATGTAGAAAATATATTCATAATAACAACAGCATAAAAAAGTCATTTTCCAAGGTTTCCAGCCATTTAATGTTCATGGAAACAACCTTTCCAAAATAGCCCATTAAAAATAATAACATCTCAAACAATTTCAAGTCTCCTCTTGTAGTATCTTGCTCAAATAGTGCAACCAACATACAACCTAGCACATGTATTAGAGTATTATACATATCTAAACCAGTATTATCCACTTGAAATTTCATCCAAACACACTCACAACAATCCTCAACGACAACACAACCTCAAAAAGATATTGTGTTTCACTAGAACTAGCTTTTGATGTTTAAATATGGTGTAATCACTTTGGAATCACCCTTGAATCTTTTGAATCTGTTTAAAAGAGTTAGGAGGAGTTTTGGGATGAAGTTGGGTCGAAATATGAAAAGGAATGATAGTCCAAATCGTTTATAAAGAGAAGCAGGTCGACCACCGCCTGAGTGGGTGCCATAGGGCATGCTTGTGCATTCTCGCAAAAATGCGAATATCTCTCTACTCCATTGTCATATCAGAAAAAGTTTTAATGCTTTGGAAAGTAGACTAATAGATCTTCAACATAGTAGGTGTATCACCCTGTAACTCCAAGTATATTGGGAGAAAAGCTCAATAACATTAGACCCAGATTTCAGTAAAACTTATGAACGTAACTTGTGACGACTTTCATTGACTTTTGTTCCACAACTTGCTTGAATTTAAAATGTAACACACGACTATCATAAGACTAAAATAACGCATAACATAACCTTGTTATCATGTTAAGCACCATAGTTTCACCCCAAAGTATAGGTTATAAACATCCTAACTTGTCGACTTTCGACAAAACTTATTTTCTTCAATTTGTTTAGCTTCTAAACCTTCCAAGACTCTTGGCACTTGTTGTTCATGATCTTAAATATTTATAACCTCCAAGGTAACATGATTAATTTTTATATACTTTCAAATATGATCTCATTTTCATGCTTACATCAGTTGACTTACAACATACTTGTACGTACAAAATATGGGGTGTAACATCATTCCCCCTTCGAAAATTTGTCCTTGAATATTGACTGACGCGGTTATCAGTCTCCAACCCTTATGATACTTCCTTAACACATGTTTTAACTATCTTGGTAAAGGTCCTTAAACTCTTCGACTTATATTGATTCACTTATAATGCATTCCAACATAAAAGTACAGGGTGTAACAATTAAAGCCGATCAAAACCCCCTGTTTTTTAAATTTAAATCGTGGCGTATCCCTTTTTCTCTAGGAACTAGTTAGGAATCAATATCCCTAATTGATTTTTTTTAGAAATGTCAAATCGTATTTCCCCTGTCTTACTACCTTCCTAACTCCTAATCCTGCACAAATATCTCTCAAATCTTTTCATCTCTGTGGTTAAACTGTAAATGTAAGTAAATCTCCAAATTACAAAAACCTCCAAGATTTTGAAAATCCCGATAATCACTAACACTCAAAATCCTTCCTAATTTGTCTCTTCTTAGACTGAGCACATCATACTCGTTGGTGATGCTTCTCCAGTCAACCCCTAAACCAAAATTAATCCAAATCCCAACCCTATTAAAGAATAAAAAGCTCTATAACCATTAGAGAAGAAACTATGACACCCATTCAAGTAAGCGATGAAGTAGAGAGATAAAAAAATATGTGTTGAGGACGACGCTACATGAGTTAGTGAAACCAGTGAGAAAATATGATAGTTGAAGAAGAAGGAGAACTAGAGAAGTAGGGTACAGAGGCAGTGAGTAAAGGGGAAGGGTATGAGAGTATTGGTGTTGCCCTAGAAGCCCTTGGCCCTCAACCAGGTCGTTCAGGTGTTGATGAAGGTATGGAGAAAGGACAAGAGAGCGAGGGACATGAGGATAAAGGACCAGCACTAAATGTTTTAGTGACAATGTGATAGTAGAAGAGGTTGATAAAGAACCTAGTTCCTTAGGTGCCCGTGAGACTGGGGAGGAAGGTGGTGAAGAGGGAGATATAGATGACAACCTGCATCTTATTAATAGATTGAATATAGAGAAGAAAAGACTACAAAAAGGGTGCTAAGTTTACTGAGAGGAGAACTAAAATAATATTCAAGAAAGAATAACCACCCATGAAAAGGACTTACCACTAGGAGTAGAGAAAAAGCACTTATGGCGAAGGCTGCTGGGGCAAGTAGGAAAAAGAGAAAAGAGACAATAGAATAAAGAAAGTTTGGGTTGAGAGATAAGCCATCTGATGTGGAAGTTGTGAATATTAATGATGAGAAAGAGGAAGAAGAGGAGGTTCCTCTAAAAAGCAAATAAAAGGAGAAAGCAGGTTCGTCCAGCACCACCCCTGAGAAGAAGAAGAAGAATATTTCAATAAAGAGAGTGGAATCTGATCCTAAGATAGTATGACCAGTTCCAAAAAGAGAAAAAAGATTGAAGAACAAGTTGCCAATATGGGAAAAGAGAAATGGTTTGGTGAGTATCAAGTATAGGGGTATCTGACTAAGAAGTTCTTCAAGGAAGAAAGCCTGGAAAAGAGGTGTATAATGGAGAAATAAAACTGGTTCACATGCTCCTATATGAGTCGGTAAATAAGTGTGTGTTGTCAAGGGCAGAAATAAGAAATGAGGCTAATGCATTAGATATGGCAGTGATGGAGGCGACTGACAAAAATATGTTGTTGAACCTCCCAACAATAAAGATCAAGCACATGGATAGAGCAGCCACTCCTTCTAATGATAATATGCACTACTATTTAGGTTTCTGTTCGCTTAAGTGTTTTCTCACTTTAAGGTTCCAGTGGCTGAAGGAACTAAGGGGATCAAAAGGATATGTTTGATAGAGCTACATTACATGTCAGAACCTAAAATCCCAACCATGGGGCCATGATGGGGCCTAACATCCACTTGCTAGGCAAGCCAACATTAGCTACATAATTTATTTTTAACAATTTTAAAAGCAGATTAATAAGAAGGTAAAGTTATAGAACTTCAAAATATATAATAAACTACGAACACGAGTCTAACCCCAAAATCAGCTGTTACAAGTACATGAGCTACTAAAAATACTACAACCAAGATGTGAAATGAAAATACAATTTTCTGAATAAAATAAACAGTACAAAATATTAAAAGGGGCCCGAAGGACCTATTAAAACAACCCGACAGGTCATTTTGTGTATTGTAGCCCAGTTCCCTATTTATTACTTCTTTTATGGTTAATTATAGATATGTGACTTGGCGGGGTAGTTGGATTGGTTCCAGGGATGTTTCGAAGTGAATTGGGACATTTAGTCCCAAAGTTGGAAGCTTAAGTTGAAAGAGTTGACCGGAGTTTGACTTTTGTGTAGACGACTCCAAAATGGAGTTTTAATGGTTCCAATAGTTTCGTATTGTAATTTTGGACATAGATGTATGTCTGGATATTGATTTGGAGGCCCGTAGGTTATTTTTGCTTGAATTGGCAAAAGTTAGAAAGTTGAAAGTTTGGAAGGTTGAGAAGTTTGACCGATAGTTGACTTTGTTGATACTTGGCTCAGATTTTTGTTTCGGGAATTGGAGTAGGTCCGTTGTATCATTTATGACTTGTGTGCAAAATTTGAGGTCAATCGGAATTGGTTTGGCATTAGCTTTAGAAGTTGGAAGTTCATTTGTCCATTAGGATAGAATTGGGGTGCGATTTGTGATTTCGATGTTGTTTGATGTGATTTGAGGCTTCGAATAAGTTCGTATCTAGTTTTAGAACTTGTTGGTATATTAAGATGGGGTTCGGATGGCCTCGGGTGAGATTCAGATTGAAATCGGATTGAGATTTGGACTTAAGGAAATGATGATGGCTTCAGATCTGGTGTAATTGCACCTATGTAATTTTGGCCATAGGTGCAAGACCGCAGAAGTGGCCAAGGGGCCGCAAACGGTTTTAGATTGGAGTTGGGAGGACGCGCAGGTGCGTGGAATTTTCCGCACCTGTGAGCTCGCAGGTGCGGGCAACGGAGCGCAAAGGCGAAGAGGAGCGGAGGCATGGGATTCCATAGATGCGGAGATGATAGCGCAGGTGTGCATGCATAGAAGCGCATATTGGACCGTAGAAGCAAACTTTGGTTGGAATGCCTGAAACCACAGAAGTGGAGGCTTAAGCACAGATTCGCTTCCACAGGTGCAAATTATTCTTCCGCAGAAGTGGAGGGTCGGGGATAATTCCGCACCTATGAGGGTTTGTCCGTAGTAGTGATGCCGCAGATGTGGTGCAGGGGATCGTAGGTCCGAAAAGCCTGGGCATAAGGAATAAAATCCAGGATTTCATTGTTTTCTCATTTTTGGAATTGTGGGACTCGGTCTAAGGCGATAGTAAGAGCATTTCTTATCCCAATTGAAGAGATAAGTGATGTTTGTTCGATTTGGGTGTTAGATATTCATTACCCATTGACTTTTACACCTAGATTATATGTGTTTAAGGTGAAAGTTGGGGATTTTTTGTCTATGTATTGGAGAGTGAGATTTGGGGATTTGAGGGTAGATTTGTGGTTGGAATTGAATGATTTTGGAATGCTTAGAATTGTTATTGAATGGGTGTCAGGATTTTTTGAATTTTGTCAGGTTTCGAGGTGTGGGCCTGGGGTTGACTTTTTGATTTTTATTAACGACCTTAGCTTTATCTTTTGGAATTGTTTCCTATAGCTATTATTGATGGAACTAAGTTGCTTTGGCTAGATTCCAGTCGCTCGTAGGCCAATTCGCTTGGCAAGGGTTTGTTGGAGCGTTGAGTTGCGCACTTTGAGGTAAGTAACATTCCTAAACTCGGAATTGAGGGTATCTATCCTTAGGAAACATGTTTCTGTGTTGTGTTGGGGTGATGCACATGCCAGATGACGGGCATGTACCGTGGTAATCATGATTCTAGTGGATTTTGTTGTATTATGCTGCTATCTAGTATTGTTTCATCCATGTAATTCTTATTGTTAGGGTAAAAGAGTTGTGTTTCATATTAGAAATCATGTTTAGGCTATGTGCTTATTCTTTTGAGATCTAATGAGGTTATTTCTACTGTTTTGAATTATCTGCTTAAACTGTAATTATATGCTCAGTCATGATTTTTAATTTGCATATCATATCTCATTCTCTACTATCACGCACTGTTGCATCACATTTTATTATTCTTTGGGCGGAGTGGTGCGAGATATGCGAGCCCTTGAGACTTGAGAGATTGATGACTGAGGTGGGCCTGAGAGCCGGATTGTAAGTGTTATTGTAGATTGGGCTGCATGCCGCGGTAGGCCTTATTGGCTTATTTATTATTATGGATCGGGCAGCACGCCGCAGCAAGCCTTATAGGTTTTATATTAGCACTTGGGCAGGATCCGCCCCTCTAGAGTCTGACATACCAATAATGAGCGCAGGCACAGTGATATATACACGCACTTTGGCGAGGGGCATTGATGCCAGGCACCCGTACAATGCTAAGTGATTGTGAGTGGTCTGTGTGGGCAATTGGCAGGCAGAATTGAGCACTCCGAGAGTGTGAGTTGTTTATTGTTACTGCCATTATTATACTTGTGTTGTCATTTTATTGGACTCTGACTGTCTTCTTCTGAGCTCATCACTGATTTTAGCCCAAGGTTAGTTCTGCTACTTATTGAGTACATGGGGTCAGTTGTACTCATACTACACTTTGCACTTCGTCTGTAGATCCAGGTACATCTAGACATGGTGATTGCTAGATCTGTGCTAGTACCAACTTGTGAGACTTCGAGGTAGCTGTTATGACGTCCGCAGACTTTGACTCTCTTTCCTTTTATTTTTCTTCAGTACTGTTCTATTACTCAAATAATTGTATTTAGAGTTTTGGCTTATGTTGATCCTTAGTAGTGCCCATGTACTCGTTGACACCAGGTTTTAGGATGGTTGTAGTGGTGTTCCAGTTTCTTTTATCATATATTTAAGTTATTTCAGCTCTTGAGTTTATTAAACCATGTTTTATCCAAATGTTGAGTTGTTATGTGAATTGTCGGCTTGTCTAGCAAGTGTATTAGGAACCATTACGACGGATTGGGATTTTGGGTCATGACAAGTTGGTATCAGAGCACTAGGTTACTTAGGTCTCACGAGTCATGAACATGTTTATTAGAGTCTTGCGGATCGGTACAGAGACGTCTGTACTTATCTTCGAGAGGCTACCGAGTCGTTAGGAAACTTCACTTTCTTATATTCTTGTCGTGCGGGTTTGTAATTCTGGAATCTGAACTTCTACTCTTATATTCTCTTACAGATGGTAAGGACACATACGGCCAGATCAGGCAAACGACCACTAGTACCACCAGCTAGGGCCGCGGTAGAGGCCGAGGTGCGGCTCGTACAATAGCTACAGCAGCACCTGCGGAGCTACCAGTTGCTCCAGCCGATGAGCAGATACCAGATGTTGTTGAGCCGATGGGACCGGCTCAGGCACTAGTTGTGTCCATTGTGATCTCAAGTCTTCAGGAGGCCTTGGCCCAGATTTTGACTGTGTGCACAAGTCTGGCTCAGGCAATCTCAGTTCCAGCTGCACCAGCCACTTCTCAGGCCGAGAGGCGCTCAGTCGCCCGCCGCCCGTACTCCAGAGCAGGTAGCTCAGGGACTCCTAATACCTGTGGTACTACCAGCCCAGTCGGTTGCAGCTGCTCGGGCCCAGGTTGGCCTACCTATGAGTGATGAGGAGTAGAAGAGACTGGAGCGGTTTGGGAGGCTTAAGCCTCCAGAGTTCAATGGACAGGGTTAGAGAATGCTCAGGATTTTATAGACAGGTGCCAACGGATCTGTCGCATAGCGGATATTTTAGAGACTAGTGGAGTTTTAATTACTACTTTTCAGCTGACAGGGGCAGCCTACAGATGGTAGGAGGCCTATGAGTTGGGCAGGCCAGCGATGCAACACCGATTTCATGGCATGATCTCTCGGTTCTCTTCTTAGAGAAGTTTGTCCCATACTCGCAGAGAAGAGTTTCGTAGGCAGTTTGAGCAGCTACGCCAGGAGGGTATTACATGTATCGTTTCAGTGTTCCACAAGGATGCTTCCATATTATTTGACCCTGGTTCCACTTATTCATATGAATCATCCTACCTTGTTCGCTATTTGGATATGCCTCGTGATTATTTTGTTAAGCATCTTCATGTACACTGATGGGTGATTCTATTGTTGTGGACCGTGTGTATCGGTCATATGTGGTGACTATTGGGGTATTAGAGACGAGAGTTGATCTTTTACTGCTTCGTATGGTTGATTTTGATTTGATTTTAGGCATGGATTGGTTGTCACCATGTTATGCTATTTTGGATTTTCACGCTAAGAACGTGACGTTAGCGATGCCGAGATTACCTAGGATTGAGTGGAGAGGTTCTTTGAATTATGTTCCCAGTAGAGGGATTTCATATTTGAAGGCTCAACGGTGGTTGAGAAGGGATGTTTGGCGTATTTGGACTTTATGAGGGATAGTGTTGATACTCCGACCATTGAATCTGTCTAGTAGTGAGGGACTTTCCGAATGTGTTTCCTACAAACATGCCGGGCATACCACGCAACAGATACATTGATTTGGGTATTGATCTGGTGCCGGGCACTCAGCCCATCTCTATTCCTCCGTATCATATGGCACTAGCATAGTTGAAGGAATTGAAAGAACAACTTCAGGAGCTACTTGATAAGGGATTCATTAGTCCTAGTGAGTAGCCTTGGGAGCGTCGGTTATGTTTGTGAAGAAGAAGGATGGTACTATGGAGATGCGCATTGATTACAGGCAGTTGAACAAAGTAACAATTAAGAACAAGTACCCACTACCACACATTGATGTCTTATTTGACCAGCTTCAGGGTGCTAGAGTGTTCTCTAATATTAATTTGAGGTCTGGGCATCACTAGTTGAAGATTTGGGATTTTGATATTCTGAAGACGGCATTCAAGACTCGCTATGGTCACTACGAGTTTCTTGTGATGTCCTTTGAGCTGACCAATGCCCCCCCAACATTTATGCATCTAATGAACAGTGTTTTCTAGCCATATCTTGATTCATTTGTCATAGTGTTCGTTGATGATATACTGGTGTATTCACGTAGCCAGGAGGAGCATGAGCAGCATCTGAGGATTGTGAGGTATTTATAGATCATCGGAGTCTACCACACTTGTATAAGTAGAATGATCTAAATTTGAGGCTGCAGAGGTGGTTAGAGCTGTTAAAAGACTATGATATCACCATTTTGTATCATCCCGGGAAGACCAATGTGGTGGCCGATGCCCTGAGTAGAAAAGCTGTGAGTATGGTAGTCTTGCATATATTCCAGTTGGTGAGAGACCACTAGCATCAAATGTTCAGGCTTTGGCCAATCAGTTCGTCAAGTTAGATGTTTCGGAGCCCAGCGGGGTTCTTGCTTGCATGGTTTTTCGGTCTTCCTTGTATGAGCGCATCAAAGAGCGTCAGTATGACAATCCCTATTTTCATGCTCTTAAGGAAAAAATGCAGCACAATGATGCTAAGGAGGTTTCTATTGGAGATGATGGGATCTTGCGGATGAAGGGTTGGATTTGTGTGCCAATATGGATGGGTTACGTGAGTTGATTCTTGAGGAGGGCCATAGTTTGCAGTATTCCATTCATCAAGGTGTCGTGAAGATGTATCAAGATTTGAGGCAACAGTATTGGAGGAGAAGAATGAAGAAAGATATAGTGGGGTATCAAGACATGGAATTTCTCCCATGAAAGGTGCGATAATGTTTGGGAAGAAAGGCAAGTTGAGCCCTCGGTATATCGGTCCTTTTAAGGTGCTTGAGAGGGTTGGATAGGTGTCCTACAAGCTTGAATTGCCACCTAGTCTGTTGGGTATTCACCCAGTGCTTCATATTTCTATGCTCCGGAAGCATTATGGTGACTTCAGCACGGCTCAGTTATATGAAGATTTGACTTATGATATGGAGCCGGTGGCCATTTATGATCGACATGTTCAAAAGTTCAGATCAAAGAATATAGATGCAGTGAAAGTTCAATAGAGAGGCCAGCCATTCGAGGAGGCTACTTGGGAGACCGAGAGGGAGATATGGAGCAGCTATCCACACCTATTTGAGACTCCAGATATGATTCTAGACATGTTTGAGGATGAACATTTGTTTAAGAGGGAGATAATGTAATGACCCGGCCGGTCAATTATGTATTGTAGCCCTGTTCCTGCATTTATCGCTTCTTCAATGATTAATAATGGTTATGTGACTTGTCGGGGTGGTTGGATTGGTTCCGGAGATGTTTCAGAGTGAATTGGGACACTTAGTGGCAGCTTAAGTTGGAAGAGTTGACCGCAGTTTGACATTAATGTACACGACTCCGGAATGGAGTTTTGATGATTCTGATAGCTTTGTATGGTAATTTTGGACTTAGGTATATGTCTGGATATTGATTTGGAGGTCCGTTGGTTGTTTTGGATTAAATTGGCGAAAGTTGAAAGTTTGGAAGGTTGAGAAGTTTGACCGAGGTTGACTTTGTTGATTCCTAGCTCGGATTTTGGTTCTGGGAGTTGGAGTATTGTGTAATTTATGATTTGTGTGCAAAATTTGAGGTCAATCAGAGTTGGTTTGGTATGATTCGGCATTAGCTTTAGAAGTTTGAAGTTAATTTGTTCATTAAGCTTGAATTGGGGTGCGATTCGTGATTTTTATATTGTTTGATGTGATTTGAGGCTTCGACTAAGTTCGTATTGTGTTTTAGGACCTATTGGTATGTTTGGATAAGGTCCCGGGGGCCTCGGATGTTATTCAGATTGAAATAGAATTGAGATTTGGACTTAAGGAAATGCTGATGGCTTTAGGTCTGGTGTAATCGCACCTGTGTGATTTTGGCCGCACGCAGGTGCAAGACCGCAAAAGCGGCCAAGGGGTTGCAGAAGCGGTTTTGGGTTGGAGCTGGGAGGATGTGCAGTTGCGAGGAATTTTTCGCACCTGCAAACTCGCAAGCGCGGGAAATAGAGCGCAGAAGCGAAGATGAGCGAAGGCATGGAATTCCACAGATGCGGAGACGAGACCGCAGGTGCGCATGCGCAGAAGCACATATTGGACCACAGAAGAGGAGATTGGTCAAAATACCTAGAACCGCAGAAGCGGAGGATTAAGCGCAGGTGTGCTTCCACATGTGTGCTTTCTGTAGGTGCGAAGTATTCTTCCGCAAAAAACGGATGGTCGGGGGGTTAATGAAATTTCGCACATGCGAGATTTTGTCCGCATGTGCGCTGCCGCATGTGCGGTGGAGGGGATCGCAGGTGCGAAAAGCGTGGGCAGAAGGAATAAAATTGATGGTTTTCATTATTTTCTCATTTTTGGAATTGTGGGACTCGGTCTAAAGGTGATATTTGGACCATTTCTCATCCCAACTTGAAGAGGTAAGTGATGTTTCTTCGATTTGGGTGTTAGATATTATTATCCATTGATTGTTACACCTCGATTATGTGTGTTTGAGGTGAAAATTGGGGATTTTTAGTCTATGTATTGGAGAGTGAGATTTGAGGATTTGAGGGTCTATTTGTGGTTGGAATTGGATGATTTTTGGTATGGTTGCAGTTGTTATTGAATGGATGATCGAATTTTGTGAATTTCGTTGGGTTCCGAGGTGTGGACCTTGGGGTTGACGTTTTGGGTTGACATTCCGAATTTTTATTAAAGACCTTAGCTTTATCTTTTGGAATTGTTTCCTATAGCTATTATTGATGGAATTAAGTTGCTTTGGTTAGATTTGAGTCGCTCGGAGGCCGATTCGCATGGCAGGGGTTTGTTGGAGCATTGAGTTGCGCACTTTGAGGTATCATTCCTAATCTTGGAATTGAGGGTATATATCGCTAGGAAACATGTTGTTCTGTTATGTTGGGGTGATGCACATGCTAAGTCATGGGCGTGTGGGCGTGCATTGTGGTAATCGTGATTCTAGTGGATTCTGTTGTATTATGTTGCTATCTAGTATTGTTTCATCCATGTCATTCTTTTTGTTAAAGTACAAAAGTTGTGTTTCATGTTAGAAATCATGTTTAGGCTATGTGCTTATTCTGTTGAGACCTAATAAGGTTAGTTCTACTATTTTGAGTTATCCACTTAAACTGTAATTATATGCTCAGTCATAATTCTTAATTTGCATGTCAAATCTAAGTCTCTACTATCATACACTATTACATCACATGTTATTATTGTTTAGGCTGAGTGGTACGAGATTTGAAAGCCCTTGAGACTTGAGAGATTGATGACTGATATGGGCTTGAAAGCCGGATTGTGAGTGTTATTGTGGATCGGGCTGCACCCCGCAGTAGGACTTATTAGCTTATTAATTATTGTGGATCAGGCTGCATGCCTCTATAGGCCTAATAGGCTTTATATTAGCGCTTGGGTAGGATCCGCCCCTCCGAAGTCTGACATTCCAGCAGAGAGCGCATGCATAGTGATATATACACGTGCTTTGGTGAGGGGCATTGATCTCAGGCACCCATACAGTGCTGAGTGATAGTGTGTAGTTTGTGTGGACAATTGGGCAGGCAGATAAAGCACTCTGAGAGTGTGAGTACTTGGGAGATATCACTGTGAGATCATACATTTGACATGCATATTGACATGTAGGCATAGAGATGTACCATTCCTCATGCTAGTTGTACTTGACATGTTCTTGTCAATGTTGGGCTTTAATTGTTGAACTTGAAAGCATGTCTAAATTTCCTGAACCTGAACGAGCTAATTTTGATAATTAATCTAAGTTTTTTATTGTTACTTCCATTGTTATACATGTGTTGTCATTTTATTAGACTCTGACTTTCTTCTTCTGAGCTTGTCAGTGCTTTCAGCCAGGTTAGTTCTGTTACTTATTGAGTACATGGGGTCGGTTGTACTCATACTATACTCTGCACTTCCAGGTACATCTGGACGTGCTGATTGCTAGATCTGTGCTAGTACCAGCTTGGGAGACTTCGAGGTAGCTGCTATGACGTTTGCAGACCTTGACTCTCTGTCCTTTTATTTTTCTTCAGTATTGTTCTATTACTCAGATAGTTATATAGAGGTTTGGCTTATGTTGATACATAGTAGTGCTCATGTACTCGTTGACACCATGTTTTGAGATGGTTGTAGTGGTGTTCCAGTTTTTTTTATCAGATATTTGTGTTATTTCCCCTCTTGAGTTTATTAAACCATGTTTTATCCAAATGTTGAGTTGTTATGTGAATTATCGGCTTTCCTAGCAAGTGTGTTAGCCGCCATCCTAACAGGTTGGTATTTTGGGTCGTAACATCTGTGAACGCCATGCAGCTCTACCTCAAGTCTTCGAGGAAGGATAGTTCGAGCAAGCTTCCACTAAACGGTGTTAAGACCATCACCAGAATATGCACAAGAATTGCAGAAGTGTAGTATGAGTACAACCGACCCCATATACTCCGTAAGTGACGTGCCTAACCTCGAAGAAGTAGTGATGAGGCTATAAAAAGGCACTCACTATAAACCTGTACGAGTATAAGTGACAACAATGCCAGAATAGAGAAACAAGATTTAACATGAAAACTGGAACAGAAAATACATAACAAAGGGCCCCAGAATATCATCCATGCTCAAATTCACAATATAACATGGATACGAAACCAACAATCAAGAATAGTCATAATATATATTCTCCATTGCGGCGCGCAACCCTATCCAAAATAACATACCAATATCTGTTGTGGATGCAACCTGATCCCAAAAAACACTATCAATATCCGTTGCGATGTGCAGCTCGATCCCAAACAACAATATCAATGTCCGTTGTAGCGTGCAACTCAATCCCAAATAACAATATCAATATTACAAACAACTACGGCATACCTATCAACATTCGAAAAAGGAATCAAAAATAATTAATTACTCTAAGGAAAACCATTATAATAAACCAGAGCAAAATAGAAGCAAGCAAAGGCAGTTTAACAATTATAGGCATAGAACAAGCAAAAACGGACAACTAGTAAAACCATGGACGCATGAAACATGTAGCAAAAGAGGGAATGTAACAAGGAAGACATGTAATGAACAAATAAGAACATTTAACAATGAAGGCATGACATGAATAGTAGCACGGAGTAAAAGAAGGCATGACATAGTTAAAAGCCCTCCCTACATGCTTGGCATATGAAAACGTATGCGCACTAGTCACATTGCTCATACCCCATCCCCACACATAAAATCAAGTAGCAAATAGATCAATCAAGTCCTAATTTCCTTAAGTCAAGGTTAACCACGACACTTACCTTTTCTCGAATAAATTCAACAATCAACCATGGCCTTTCCCTTGGAACAAGCCTCCAAACCAACTGAATCTAGCAAATTATCAATCAAACAATTGAAATAAGCTTTAGAAACAACTCACGAATGAAAAAGGTTCAATTTTGGCCACTTTTGAACAAAGTCAACCCCATGCTTGCTTGGTCAAAATTCGAGATTCGGACAAAATCTCGACTACCCATTTACCCTGTTGCCCGATTATGTGATTTGTTTCAAAATCTGACCTCAATTCGAGGTCTAAATCTTAATTTTACAAAATCCCAAATTCTACCCAAAACCCCTAATTTTACATTGGGTTCATGGATTTGATGATGAAATTCATGGAAAAGTAATTGAAATGATTGAAAACTAGTTAAAGTTGCTTACCAAGGAATTTGGGAAGAAAATCCTCTTCAAAGATCGCCTCTAGAGTGTTTAGGGTTGAAAAATGGTGTAAGATGAGCTAAGTCTCGACTTCCCATCTTTTACCCAGCTGCAGACGTTGCAATTGCGAACTCTTATTCGCAATTACAATGTCCGCAACTACGAAATAAAGATAAAAAATGCGATCAATGCATCAGACCCACAGAAGTCTCAAATGAGAAAAGCCCCTCCATCGCAAATGCGAAGTTGTTCTCACATGGACTGTGTTGCAAATGTGACACTAAGATCGCAAATGCGATCCCAGCTAAGTTCGCAAAAATGAACTCTACTTTGCAAATGCGAAGTGCCAGCCCCCATCCCATGTTCGCATTTGCAAGCTTGACATCGCAAATGCGAGGCTTGCAATTGCGATCAGGTTCGTAAATGCGAGACTAAGCACCTGCAGTTCCAAATTAATCCGCAATGCATCAGAAACTCACCCGAGTCCCTCGAGCTCCAAACTGAACATGCACACAAGTGTAATAATAATCATACAAGCTCGCTCGCTAACTCAAATCACCAAAATAACATCAAATAACAAGAATCGATCATCAAAACTCAAGATTTCAACTTAAGAACTCATTTTTCACAATCTTTCACATAATACGCTGAACCGCGCTCGGATCACCCATGGCCATAACCAAACGTGCATACAAGTCCAAAAATATCATACGAACCTACCGAAATCGTTAAAACACCGATCCGAGATTGTTCACCAAAAACGTTGACTGTGGTCAACTCAAACCTCATTTGAAGTCAAAAACCACTTTTTCTCAAACATTTTATGTAAAAGCTTTCCGGAAAACAACATGAACCACATATGCAAACCAATTAACATCAAATGGAGCTATGAGAGGTCCCGAAACACTGAAATTAAGGCTAGTACTCAAAACGACCTATCGAGTCGTCACATTCTCCATCTCTAAAAGAAACGTTCGTCCTCGAACGGACATAGAAAAGTACCTGGATTGCTAAAAAGGTGGGGTTATCTACTCCGCATATCATACTCAGACTCCCCCATAGCCTCCTTGATCGGCTGACTTCTCCATTACACTTTCACAGAAGGAAAACTTTTAGATCTCAATTTACAAACCTGCCGGTCTAGAATAGCCACCGGCTCTTTCGAGGTTTAAGAGGAAGGAGAGAAACAACATTCTCGTCAAGCTGCACCATGCTGAAGTTGACCTATCCTCATGGTACTTCCGAAGCATAAAAATGTGAAATACAGGATGTACCCCTGCTAAGATAGGAGGCAATGCAAGCCTATAAGCAACCTCCCGACTCTCTCTAAGACCTCGAACGAGCCAATAAACCTGGCTCAGCTTGTCCTTCTTCACAAATTTTATCATGCCGTTCATAGGCAACACTCGGAGAAGAACCTTCTCACCCGCAATGTCAGCCACTTCTCGAACCTTCCGGTCCGTATAACTCTTTTGCCTAGAATGATCCATACGAAGTCGCTCCTAGATCACCTTAACCTTTTCTAAAGCATCACCGACCAGATCAATGCCCAACAATGTAGCCTCACCGGGCTCAAACCAACTAGAGGTAGAAACCGGGCCCATGAACCCTCTAAACCCATAGTACATGCCCTCAACATGTCCTCCAAAATCTGAATAGTGTGCTCGAACTGCTCGTCCATCTGAGGATGAAATGCGGTACTTAGCTCGACCCGCATGCCCCACTCATACTGCACGGCTCTCAGAAAATGCTATGTGAATTGTGTGCCTCGGTCAGAAATAATGGAGATGGGCACACCGTGCAGGCGGATAATCTCCTGGATGTAAGTCTGAGCCAACCGCTTTGAAGAATAGGAAGTCATCACCGGAATGAAGTGTGCGAACTTAGTCAACCGGTCCACAATAACCCAGACTGCATCATATTTCCTCAAGGTCTGTGGCAAGCCTATTACAAAATCTATAGTGATGTACTCCCACATCCATTTTGGTATCTCCAATCTCTGAGTCAACCCACCCAAATTTTGGTGCTCGTACTTCACCTGTTGACAATTCAAACACCGAGAAACATAATCGACAATATCTTTCTTCATCCTCTACCACCAATAGTGTTGTTTCAAGTCATAGTATATCTTCGTGACACCTGGGTGAATGGAATAGTGCGAATTGTGAGCCTTCTCAAGGATCTATTCTCTCAACCTATCAATATTTGGAACACAAATCCGGCCCTGAAGCCGCATAACACCATCATCTCCAATCACAACCTCCTTAGCACCACCCTGTTGCACTGTGCAGGTTCATCAAACTGGCGAGCCTTGATGTGCTCCAACAACGATGATTGTGCCACAACACAAGCAACAACTCGGCTAGGCTCAGAAATATCCAACCTCACAAACCGATTGGCACAATCCTGAACACCATGGCTAGTGGCCTCTCAACTACAATAAGTTTGCCAAACTGCCCATGCTCTCTGCCTTCCTACTCAATGTATCGGCCACCATATTGGCCTTCCTCCGATGATATAATATGGTGATATCATAGTCTTTCAGCATCTCCTAACCATCTCCACTGTCGAAAATTAAGGTCCTTTTGCTGGAACATATGCTGGAAACTCCCATGGTCGGTATCGACCTCATATGGAATGCCGTACAGATAGTGCCTCCAAATCTTCAGTGCGTGAACAATAGTTACCAACTCTAAGTCATGCATAGAGTAATTCTTCTTATGAACCTTCAATTGCCGAGACGCGTAGGCAATCACCGTACTATCCTGCATCAATACCATGCCATGCCCAATACATGATGCATCACAATACACAGTGTAAGATCCCGAACCTGTAGGCAACACCAACACTGAGCTATAGTCAATGCAGTCTTAAGCTTCTGAAAGCGCACCTCACACTCATTGGATCATCTGAAAAGAGCACCCTTCTGGGTCAATCTGGTTAATGGGGCTGAGATAGATGAAAACCCCTCCACGAACCGGCGATAATAACTCGCCAAACCCAAGAAGCTCTAAATCTCTGTAGCCGAAGTAGGTCTAGGAAAGTTCTGAACTTCCTCAATATTCTTAAGATCCGATTTGATGCCCTCGGAAGATATAACACGGCCTGAAAAGGCAACCTAGTCCAACCAGAACTCACACTTTGGAAACTTGGCATATAACTGACTATCCCTCAGAGTCCGAAGTACGATCCGCAGATGCTGCTCATGCTCCTCTCTACTGTAGGAGTAAGCTAAAATATCATCAATGAAAACAATCACAAAGGAATTCAAATAAGGGTTGAACACCTAGTTCATCAAATCCATAAAGGTTGCTGGGTTATTAGTCAAGTCCAATGACATCACCAAAAACTCGTAGTGATCATACCGAGTCTGAAAAGCTATCTTAGGGACATTTGATGCCCTAATCTTCACCTGATGGTAGCCAGACCTCAAATCGATCTTGGAAAATACCTTACCATCCTGAAGCTGGTGAAATAAGTCATCAATCCTCAGCAACAGATAATTGTTCTTGATAATGACCTTGTTCAACTGCTAATAGTCTATGCACATCCGCATCGATCCGTCCTTCTTCTTCACAAACAACACTGGTGCACCCCTAGGTGAGACACTAGGTCTAATGAATCCCTCATCAAGCAAATCCTTCAATTGTTCCTTCAATCTTTCAACTCAACTAGGGCCATACGGTATAGTAGAATAGAAATGGGCTGAGTGCCCGGCACCAAGTCAATGCAAAAGCATGCCCAGCAAGTCTGTAGGAAATACCTCTAGAAACTCTCTCACTACCAGAACTGAATCGATGGAAGGAACCTCCGCATTAGAATCACAAATATAGGAATACGCCAAACACCCTTTCTCGACCATACTCGAGCCTTCACATATGAAATGACCCTACTAGTGGAATGACCAGGAGTCCATCACCACTCCAATCGAGGAAACCCTGGCACGGCTAACGTCACAATCTTGGCGTGATAATCAAAAATAGCATGATATGATGACAACCAATCCATGCCTAGAATCACATCGAAATCCACCTTATCAAGTAATAGAAGGTCAACTCTACTCTCATAGCTCCCGATAGTGGTCAAACGTGAATGGTAGACCTGATCCACCATAATAGAATCCCTAACAGGCATAGACACATAAACATGATCACTCAAACAATCACGAGACATATCCAAATATGAAGCAAAATAGGATGACACATACGAATAAATAGAATCCGGTTCAAACAAGACTGATGCATCTCTATGACAAACCAAAATAAAACCTATGATAACCGCATCAGACGAGTCCACCCCAGGTATAGCTAGGAATTCATAAAAATAGGGCTGAGCCCCATCAATCTAAACTCCACCTCTCGGATAGCCTCTCATAGACTAGCCTCTACCTCTAGCTGCCTGACCCCCTCCTCTAGCTGGCTAAGCGAGTAGTGGATAAACCGGTTCTAGAATCATGGCACGAGTATATTGTGGCATACTGCTCTGATGTTTGGGACAATACCTCCTAATATGACCCATACCTCCACACTCAAAGCACTCTCTCTGTTGACGTGGTTGCTGAGTCTAAGACTGACCCTGATGGTCTGGATAACCACTATGATAGCTCTGAATCTGCAGTACACTGATAGGAGCTGAAGGTGCACTGTAGGCTAGCTGCTCAGGACGAGACCCATAAGAACCACAAGTTCTCAAAGCACCTTGTGAATACCTAAACCGCTGACTGAACCGGCTTGATAGGATGACCTCTACCAAATGAACCATGCCTCTAGATGAGGCACTACTGAAACCACCAAAATGATGAGGCCTCTCCTCAGATGCCACCTCTACCCTGACCATGAATCCTCGCGATCCGCCTAGCGATCTCCACAACACGAGTGAAAGAAATATCATCCTTAATCTCTCTGTCCATCGATAGCCTGATGCTGTAAGTAAGGCCATATATAAATCTCCGCACCCTCTCCTCTATGTAGGGATCAAAATAACTGCATGGCGTGATAAGTCCACAAATATGATCTCATACTGGGTAACGGTCATGCTACTATACTGGAGGCGCTCAAACTAACTGCGAAAGTCCTCTCTCTGAGTAAAGGAGATGAACTTCTCCAAGAATAGCTATGATAACTAAGCCCAAGTGATAGGAGGTGAACCTGTTGGTCTGCCCCGAACATACTCCTGCCACCACTTCTTGGTAAATCCATGCATCTAAAACACTGCAAAGCTAACTCCATTGGACTCCACTATACACATGTTGCGCAATACCTCATGGAAACGGTCCAAGAAATCCTGGGGGTCCTCAAAAGGTGTACCACCACAGAAAGTGGGAAACAACTTGGTGAACTTTTCCAACCTCTTCAGCCCCTCAGCTGACATTACAAGTTACGCCCCATGTTTTCGTATGTAAAAGTACGTCGTAAGTCATTTGATGTTAGCTCGGAAATGAGATCATCTTTGAAAGTACATAAAGTAAGTTAATCATGTTACCTTGGAGGTTTCAAATATTTAATACCATGAACAAAAAGTACCAAGAGTTTTGGAAGTTATAGAAGATAAACGAATCGAAAAAAATAAATTTTGTCGAAAGTCAGCAGGTTGGGAATGTTATAACCCGTACTTTTAGGGTGAGATTAGGGTTCTTAACATGATAATATGGCGATGTTATGAGTTATTTGAGTCTTATGATAGTCATGTGTTATGTTTTGAAGTCATGCGAGTTGTGAAACAAAAGTCGACGAAAATCGTCACAAGTTATGTTCATAAATTGTACTGAAATTTGGGTCTAATGTCACTGAGCCTTTCACCCAATGAACTTGGATTTATAGGATGATACACCCATCAAATTTAATATCTACGAGTATAGTTTCTAATGCATTAAACTGTTTGTCGATACGACACCGAAGTAGAGAGATATTCGCATTTTTGTGAGATTCGCAGGCAGCCCTGTTGGGACCCACTTGAGGCAGCTACCAACTTTACTTCTTTTAAAAGATGTTTCAGCCTCACTTCTGGTCATTCCTCACCCAAACTTCGTCCATAATTTCTCCAAAACCTTCTCTCACATATCTCCAAGATCCATGAACCAAACTCAAGGGAAATCAACTCAAACCATCATCAAAAGTGTTAAAGACTAAAAGAGAATGCTTTTATGATGTTGTGGTGTGATTGAGGGCTATTGTGAGCTAAGTTGTGATGAAGTTTCAAGTTTTAGCTGCTGTCCAAGTTATGTATAACATCTTATTTGTTGTGCCTACGGTTAATCTTGTCTTGGTTGTGTGAGTAAAACACCATAAGATAGCACTTGAAAAACAATGAGACACGGTTATCTTTTTGTTGGACTATTTTGTGGTGGCTAGAAATTATGAGAAATAATTTGATAATGTTATGGATACTGGTGTTAAGCTTTTCTAGGTGTTAATTAAGTTGATTGAAGAAGAAAATATGAAATACAAGTGATTGACGTTAAAGGTTAAGGTGCTAGGCATGTGGGCTGTTTTGAAGATTATTCTTATGATGTTTTGGGCTGAAGATGATGTGGTAAAAATAAATATAATACTATTGATATTGTAAGCAGGTTCATGTAGAAGAAACTGGATTCAATTTCTATTTTGCTGATCGTAAACCGAGCTTTTCGCTCGTCGATATAGCTAAACTATTTTGAAAGGCTTATTATGAGTGTTGTTGATGTTGGTTGGGCTATTATTGGCTGTTGTGACTTGTGGGAAGTCATATAAATAGGGGAAGTGTTGTTCGTTTTATCGTAGAATAAAGTGTTTCGTTCAAATGCAATAAGTTTGACATTCATATTATAACGATAATACTGTTCATTGCTTGTAGACACAGGAGCTGCAGGTTAAGTTAGCTTGAGGATTGGACAAGATATTATGAGGTATGTAAGGTCCTCCTTTCTTTTCTTTGGCATGATTCCATAAGTTACGTTTCCTTATAAGGAATTTAAGGGGGTGGAGTCTTTGTATACGTACTATCCCGGCGATTAAGATCCATTCACGAGTATAGTCATACGAATGTTGAAATTGATTGTGTTGGTCATAGTTTCATGTGTTCTTAAGGAGAAAATAGAGCCTTTCGAAAGGTCCTTGTCTTCTGTATGTAACAAGACGTCCAGATATCAATTAAAGATTACGTACGAATGGTCGAATGAGTCAGAAGCACTATAGTGTCCATATAATGAGGGATAGTTATACACGAATAGTTCAATAAGGTAGCATAATATATAGTTTGCAGAATGATAAGAATTATTCTACCTAAACAATGCCACGACTTCCAATACTTATACGTTTGTGTTCACAAAACTGATAAAGACCCAAGTGATTATACATGAGGGTGAAGTTAAGAGACGATATATGTTACCTATGGAGTCGTAAACTACAGAATATGATAAGTTTAGCAATAAGAATATAAGTTGATAGAGCGTAAATCTCACACCTCATGTTACGTATTGATACGCGGATATATATATATATATATATATAAAATGAGTAGCCTCACAAGCTAAGCAAGTTATATAGCTATAAGCAGATAGAATCATGTAATATCCAAAAACGAGTCATGATGTGAAATAAGGATAGAAGTGCAATTCTGAAGTAGTTGCAATGTTATTTATGGGCTAAATAATATAGAATACAAATGATAACATAACAAGCGGCTAAGGAATAAGGTTTGGTTATGTGACGACCCGGCCAGTCGTCTCATGAGTTACCACTCCGTTCCCCTCCATTTCTGCTTCATTATACTTCGTTATCTGTGTTTTCTATGATCGAGTTGAGTAGTTTGCGTTCGGAGTGGATTTGGTAAGAAATGAGACACTTAGTCTCTTTTAAGAAGGTTTAAGTTGGAAAAGTCAACCGGATGTTGACTTATGAGTTAGAGGGCTCGGATGTGAGTTCCGATGGTTCGGTTAGCTTTGGGAGGTTATTTATGACCTAGGAGTGTGATCGGAATTGTTTTTGGAGGTCCCGTGTAGAATTAGGCTTGAATTGGTGGAGTTAGTATTTTGGCGATTTCCGGTTGTTAGGCGAGATTTTGATCCGAGGGTCGGAATGGAATTTCGAGAGTTGCTGTAGCTTCGTTATGTTATTTGGGATGTGTGTGGAAAATTTGAGGTCAATCGGACTCGATTTGATAGGTTTCGGCATCGAATGTAGAAGTTGGAATTTATTAGTTTCATTAGACTTGAATTGGGGTATGATTCATGTTTTTAGCGTTGTTTGATGTGATGTGAGGCCTCGACTAAGTCCGTAATATATTTTAGGACTTGTTGGTATATTCGGACGGGGTCCCGAATGGCTCGAGTGAGTTTCAGAGTGCTTTCGGACAGTTCTAGGTCGTTTTTAACTGCTGGAATTTGGCTACAGCAGCGTGCATTGCAGAAATTTCTACTGCACAAAGCTTATTCTGGGAGCTTATATCTCGCAATCTATAAGAAATTTAGAAATTATCAAAACACGGAAGTTGCAGCCCTTCACGTCTAGTTTGAGGAAATATAAACCATTTATCATTTGGACATATATACAGAAAGTTACGATAGATTAACCGAAGTCTGGTACTGCTGTTGTTTTCCAGGCAGTGTGCATGGCAGAAATTTCTGCTGCACAGGACCGACTTTGGAAACTTATATCTCATAATCTCTAAAGAATTTGGAGATGATCCAAAAATAAAAGTTGTAGCCCTTGTATTCTAGTTTTCATAAAGTTAAATCATTCATGATTTGTATATTATATGAGAAAGTTATGATTGATCGAAGTTGGCTGGTGAAGCAATTTCGACAGAATTTTCTGATGCACTTTAGAAGCTCATATCTCGGAATATATAAAGAGTTATATAGTGTACAACCTATCAAATCAAAGATCTTCGAATATAGTTTCTAAATATTTAAACCGTTGATCATTTGGATATTTTCACAAGGAGTTATGAGCGTTTCAACAGAAGGGAAAATGGTAAGAGGATGTACAACCTGCACAGCGCAAGGTACAACTCGATGAAGCATGGGCAGAATATTTTTAAGCCTTCTTGTCCGCGATTTTGGGTATAGTTTCACCCATAGTTTCTCATTGTTGGAGGTTCTTAAAGGAAGTTAACGAGGGATTCAAGGAGAATCGATTGGAGGTAAGAATTTCGGACATAAAACTCGTTTATATTGTGAA